>VWZI01012918.1:251908-276668 GCA_013396835.1 Psilopogon haemacephalus | reverse complement strand
AGAGGGCTGCAGCAGCTCTGCTGTGAGCACAGCCTGAAAGAGTTGGGGCTGTGCAGGCTGCACAAGAGGAGGCTTCTTGTGGAGCCTACAAAAAAGCTGGGGAGGGACTTTTGAGGCTATTAAGGAGTGACAGGAATAGGGGGAATGGAGCAAAGCTGGAGGTGGGGAGATTGAGGCTGGAGGTGAGGAGGAAGTTCCTGAGCATGAGAGTGGTGAGAGGCTGGAATGGGTTGCCCCTGCAGGGAGGTGTTTGGGGCCAGATCCCTGGAGGTGTTTTTGGCCAGGCTGGCAGAGGCTGTGTGCAGCCTGCTCTAGGGTAGGGTGTCCCTGGGCATGGCAGGGGGGTTGGGACTGCCTGATCCTTGTGGCCCCTTCCAACCCTGAGTGATTCTAGGATAATGTCACTGGTGCTGCCATTTGTCATTCTGCTGTGACTAAAGCAGAACTTGTCACAGGTGACTGTGCTTGGGGTCGTTTGGATGCCCTGCAATATGTTTACATGTTTTCCACTGCTGAATGAAAAGGAGCAAATGAGTATGGCAGTTGTTGTAGGTGTCTGCCTTGCTTGCAGATGGTCTGGGTTTCCACGTAGCTGCTTCTCTGTGACATGGGGCTCTCAGGTTTCGCTATTGATTAGAGCGGTCGCTTTTCTAATTAAAAGAATTCCCAAGTCTAACTATTGACTTGGGCAGTCAATGTGCTGGGTTATTAAAGATCAGAGGCTTTAGTCATGAAATATGTTGCCCTCCCTTGCAAAAGAGGTCAGTGTCACTCGAGTAAAAGTGTGTCCTAAAAATCAGGAGGCAAGCAAAGGAAGCAAGAAAGCAGGGGTGAGGCAAACGCAGCTTATGTAATCACGGCAAAGCAAGTAGGGCAGGGGAGAGAGCAGGCAGCCCTGCTCACCCTCACTTCTCACACACTGCCTCTGTGACTTGGCTGCATCCTGCACCAGGCCACTGTCACCCAGCTGAGGCTATGTGGTTAAAAACAAAGCGAACGTGCTTGGCCCACGGTGAAATGATAGCACTGCTAAAGTGTCTCCCGTTGGGATCGACTTGCCCGGGGCTTCAGTGAGCTCGTGGTAGGGCAGAGGGTGTTCTGCAGGTACACTTCAACCCTACGCTCAGCTCACTCTTGATCTCCATTCCTAAAACTCTGCAGTAGTGCAGCCACCTCTGTTATGGAAAAGAGAATTGTCTGCAGTGAGTTCGAAGTCACCTGGCAGCTATTCCTGCTTTGCCCAACAAGCTGCATGCCCACACTGATGTGTGCCCTTCCACACAGCCTTCACCAGAGACTCAGAGCTGGAGGCTTTGAAGGAGCCTCTCTTCCTCTAAAAATGAGCCCACACAATTAGCAGGGAGTAAGTGCTGTGCTCTGAAACTGAAGCTGAGTGAGATGAATCCTGCCCCGAGGAACCTAAATTGTGTCAAGTGATGCATAATTACCCTCGCTGGATGCTGCCTCACCTCTGGGCATAGGTCCTGTAGGTGTGCAGTGGTAGTTACAGGATTTGCAACGTTTTATTTGTGTACTCACATCCGTCCCCTGGGGGTGTGAAATTCCCCCTTGTAAGTGCCACTAGGCACCAGGCATGCTGCTGGCAAACCAAAGTGGCCATGCATGAGGCACAGGGCTATGAGCAGCCAGCCCTGGCACGGCTGCAAGCATCCCTGCTTTGGCTTAGGGCACAGGGAGACCTTTTCATGCTGAGCAAGCACAGGACACAAAAGCAGGCAGGACTCATGGCAGTGTCAAGTGTAAGATGATGTGGGAGGCAGGGGGAGGATCCAGCAAGTGATGGGAGAAATGCAGGGTGACCAGGAGGTCTAACGGGACACAGGCTCAAGCTGTGCCAGGGCAGGTTCAGGCTGGATGTTAGGGGGAAGTTGTTGGCAGAGAGATTGGCATTGGAATGGGCTGCCCAGGGAGGTGGTGGAGTCCTCATCAGTGGAGGTGTTCAAGCCAAGCATAGATGGGGCACTTGGTGCCATTGGCTAGGGCTGAGTGCTAGGTTGGGCTGGATGAGCTTGGAGGTCTCTTCCGACCTGGCCGATTCTGTTCTGTACCTTTCACTGCTCCTTAAAATTACCAGAATGAAACTTAAAAAGGAAACAACTGCACTAAGCAGTAGCAAGCCTCGTGGTGCAGCCTGCTTTGTGGTTGAACCAGGATTGCTGACAGCACATTTCAGCAAACACACAAACACAGAGACACATACATAGAAGCAAATGTGCCTCTTCACATCATTAACTGTTTTCTTTTTCTTTTTCTTTTTTCTCCCCTTTCTCCATCTTCAATTTATTCAGTTTTCCTATGCTTTTAGGGAGCTTTTCCTCACATTGGATGATTTTTCCCACTTCCTTGTCTCCATTCCTGAAGTATTTATAGCTGAATGGCACACATAACCATTGGGCATACAGTAATTTCTCTTTGAATACTTTCCATACCTCTCCTGTGTGCTTTTCCACCCACACGTGTTCCATTGCCTTGTCCCAAAGGATGTCTTTATTCCTCTTTTATACTTTTGGTTTCTCTATTGTGTTTGGGTTTTGGGGGTTTTGTTTTGTTTTGTTTTTTTCCCCATGCCTTTCTTCTTGATGGGTTGGGTGGTTTTGCACATCACACAGCTTGAAAAATTTTCTCTCTTCAGACTCTTTCATTCAACCAAATCTTACTTGTCTGATATGCACAGTGACTGAAATTCAGTCCTGAGTAAAAGAGCAACCTTCCTGCTGTGGGGAACCTATTTTGGGAGAATTCTGAGGACCTCAGATGGCCCTTCACAGAAGAATGTCTCAGGGAATTTCATTGTTGGGATTTTCTTTCCTATGGTATTTTTGCATTAAAGCTGAAAACTCAAATTCTTTTTTTTTTTTTCTTTTTCCCCAAAGATTGATGTAGTTTTTCTGATGGAAAAAAAAAAAAAAAAAAAAGAATAATGGTGATTCAAATTGTGCAGTTATTTTTTTTCTCCTGGTTTTATTTAGCCCTGTAGGGTAATACAAAGGAAATCACTACCTGTGGCAAGCAGAGAGCTTTTGTTTCACTATGGACTAACAGAGAGTCATGCTTCAAAGGACAAAGATGGGAAAGCAGGCTCACAGGGCTGAAAGCAATGGCTCTCAGCAAGACTTTAAGAGCCACCACAGTGCTGTAGTTCGGAGGGATACAATCAGGGATGTGGAGCAGTGTCACTGATGTTACTTGGTGCTCACTACAAGGGTGATGCAAGCCCTGCTTTGGTGCAAGAGGGATGATGGAAGCCTACAGGGGGACTGCAAAATGCCTGTGTTAGTGAAGGACTCAAAGGCTTCTACCAGGCTGATTCTAAAAAAAGGTTTAGGGGTTTAGGGATAACCTGACTGCAGCCTAGGAGCTAACATACTCACGTATTAGCTGGGAGTTCTGCTGTTTAGCAGATAAAAGCATAATGAGAGGCAGTGAGGTGAAGCTAGGAGAATTCCCAAAGCAATCCAATTTGCACAGGTCGTAGGTGTTCATCGAGGGTCAGAGCAGAACTTTGTGTGCAGGGCAGTTCCAAGGCCAGGCAGGCTGGCTTCCTAAAATGCCAGTGCCTAGCTTGAAGGTGCACTCAGCACCCCCTCATGCACAGGCAGCAGAGTGGCCAGTGGTCACACACCACACAACTGGTGGCCTGTGGCTGGTCTAGCACTCGCTGTGTGCCTGGGCACTAGTTCAGGAGGGAGCTAAGCCAGACACCCTCTGTGCTGCATCAACACCCCCAGACCCCATAGACTCAGGTTACAGGAGCAATATTAGCCTTTAGGAGTGCTGCAAAGAGATATAAGGCTGTTTGGCCTGGTTTTTCAAAGACAAAGAGCACCAGGAGCGAGTGGAAATTTGCTTAGCATTGCTGAAGGCTAAGCCATACCTAATTAACCCCTGCATGCCTATGCACTTAATTATTTTCTCCACTTAGAAGAAGAGCAGAGAAGAGGCACTTTAAGTGTACACCTGCCTGCATTCTGGTTCAGAGCTGCGATAAGCCAACCAGAAGCACATCCTGCCTTTAATTATACCAAAGAGGTCTTGGTGATTTGGTGTCCTACATTAGTATTAGGAAGCTTGGGCATTGAATTGCTATAAATCAAGAGCTTTGCTGCTCTCACAACAAGCCCGGTGGGAGCCTGACTTTCTCAAAGAGCTTAATTAAAGAGTGCTTATTGTCAGCTCACCCCTGCAGCCCATTAGAGCTCCACAGAGATTTCTGTTCTCCAACACAGTTGTGAAAAGTGGGACAGCCCTTGCTTCTTAGGAAGCTCTGTGTTCATAATCACTTCCTCACATGTCCTGGTGATCTTATAATCATGTTGCAATTAGTTGGTGTTAGGTGGGAACAGGACACGTCTGAGTATCTGTTGGCTGGTCAGGTACTCAGCACAGCCAGGACACTCCTTGTTGCTAAAGCTCTCTCTGGCCGTGTCTCAGTGTGCTTGGGAAGGGAAGATTAATGTGTGATGCCTCCCAAAAATGCCTGTTTTCTTTCCTCAGGGGTGCATTTGTCCCAGCTCCCTAATGAGCATGGCCCCTCACGATTTGCAGAGGAAGAGGGACCCAAGTTCCCATGTCACACAGGCCCTTCAAAACATTACTCATTTTGGCTTGAATTCCACCTCGTAGTAGAGTTGCACTGTGGTCTAGTTAAATGAATTACTCAGACCATAACCTTTGCTGGTTGGTAGAAGCAGCTTAAGTTTTACGTGCATGTAGAGCTGGTGTGCTTGGACCCCCCCAGTCAGTCTCATCTGTCTTGAATGGAGGATTTGTGAGCAGCAGCCACAGCCTGGGGCTGCACAGCTAGAGAAAGAGGTGGGAAGGGAGCAGTGATGGTTCAGGCCTGTGGCTGTGCCATCCATTTGTGGCACTGTGGAATGGAGCAGGTGGTGGCGTTTGGCTCTGGCTTGTACAACTCATGGTGCAAGGTCACCTGCAGTGTGGTTCCCTTGCTTGTCTCACCTGCTCCCAGAGCTGTGCACGAGCTGCCTGTGAGCACAGTCACAACACACACACAGCCCTGGTGTGCTGAGAGGGAGCTTTTCAGTTTGGTTCAGAGTGGACACTGCTCCACCTTGCACAGGCACAAATGGCCACCTCCCTTGATGCTGGGTTTGGGTGGTGTTGCAGGGGGAGTGTGCAATCTCTGGCTCAGCTGGCTAACACACATCTCAAAGGAGCTGAGAAAACTTAGTGATTTGGGTTTGTGCATTGCTAAGAATTATTCCCCCAGGCGTTTTAGCAGGCCAGCCTAACCCCATACTGCAACCCAAAATACTAAGAGAGGTTTGGAGGCTTCAAAAGAAAAATTGGACAGCAAAAACAAGAGGAAATCTCCTGGGTCTGGAAGCTGCCCTTATTCATGGAATCATGGCATGGGTTAGGTTGGAAGGGGCCTCTCAGCTCAGCCAGTTCCAACCCCCCTGTGACATAGGCAGGGACACCTCCCACTAGAACAGGTCACTCAAGGCCTCATCCAACCTGGCCTTGAACACCTCCAGGGAGGTTGTGGAGCACAGAATGTGCGTGGATGTGATCTTTGATCACATTTGGTGCTTCCGTGCTCCACAACCTCCCTGGGCAACCTGTGCCAGTGTCTCACCACCCTCACTGCAAACAACTTCCTCCTAACATCCACTTTCAATCTCCCCTCTGATTGAACCCATTCCTCCTCCTCCTCTCATTACCAGACCTTGTCAATAGTCCCTCCCCAGCCCTCCTGCAGCCCCCTTCAGATCCTGCAAGGCCACCCCAAGGTCTCCTGGCAGCCTTCTCTTCTGCAGGCTGCAGAGCCCCAACTCTCTCAGCCTGTGCTCAGAGCAGAGCTGCTGCAGCCCTCTCAGCTGCATCTTGGTGGCCTTATTTTGCATGTCCTTCTTTATTCTTTGTGATTGCAGCCACAAATCAATCTAGCATTAATTTTAATTAAACTTTGGCCAACTAGATGTGCCAAGAAGATTAAGAAGCAAAGTGTAAGGCTTCCATTCTGCTAACAGCTATTCCCAGGGCAAAACTGACTTTAAGCAAAGCCAGCTGGTTGACAGGGATCTCTCTGCAGCAGCTCCACAAAGAGAAGACTCCTCTGGCTTGTGTTCTGCATTCACATAAACAGAGCAGTGTTTGTGAACTTCCTGTGGGTGTCTGTGTCCTCCACTGGCTGGTAAGCAATCCATAGATCCATCACTGCAGTCTACCTGAAGCTCCACGGGAAGTGATCCTCATGGAGTGGAGAAATTGATCCTAGAGATGAAGTGGTGGTGCCAGGGAAGGTCTGCTTGCCAGCAGGCTCTATGTTGTAGGAAGCTGGCAGCCTCTTGCTTACACCTCATGGCTCAGGTGGTGATTTGCCCAGAGTTCCTCACCCTGATGTTTCGCTCTGGTGCCTTTCATGAAGGTACAGATCTGTTCAGTTACTGACACAAACTCTCTTCTGGCCGCAGCATTGGGCAGGGGCAGGCCAGAGGGAGCAGCTGGGCTGCAGCACACACGGTGCAGTGCCACCACACAGGTGGCTCTGGGACACGGAGCAGACTGCCCTCTGTGTACAGGGGATGCTGTGTCACAGTTTGTGGCAGCCAGAGTGTGCTGGATTTCAGAATCGGCTCAGAGGATGGAGAAAGGGAAGTGCCCTCTCTGGCAGGGACTCCTGCCTGTGGCAGTCAATGGCTGAGCAGGGCTGCTCAGGCAGGCAGGATTTGCCCAGGGGAGCTGGGGAGCAGGCTTGACTCACCAGGCACGTGGAGATGGAGAACCCCAAACACCTGGCAATAGGAAAGACAACGTGGCTCTGGTGCTCTTGGAGTGAAAGTGATCTGGTTTGGTTGAAGAGCTGGGCTCCTGGCCTGGGAAAAGGGATATTAAGCAGCAGAAGTTCCTGGACTAGCTCTGGTAGGGTGTTCTCTGGGTTGCTACCCAGGATGGTACTCAGTGATTGAAGACAACAGCTTTTGAGCAACACCTGTAGCAAGTGATAAAAATACAATTGCCTGCTCATTTGGGCATAAGAGGCAAAGCAAACCACTGCATCAGGCAAAAGCTCAGCCTGTTCCCCTGTTAGCAGAGGAAAGGATGTTCCCCGCTCCACTGGAGTTTTGAAATGTCCAGTGATGCTTCTTCTCTGCCAGCCCCACTGAAGGTAACCCGAGTGATTGCCATGGGGAGCCACTATCATTTTCCTTCCTGTGTCTTTGCAAGGCTGCACTTTGTTGGTGATGAAAACGCCTAAGAAAAGTCACAGCATTGTAAAATTGGTATGAAACACAGCAAAGCATGTGAGGAGAGGGAAGGGCAAAGCAAGGCATTCAAAACTGCTGCAGAGCTAAGCCAAAGAAGTGCAGATCCAAATCCAAACTATTCCAACAGCTCAACCTCTCTTACTCAGGGCTCGCTCTCTTCCAAGCCTGGACTGTAGAGGTTTGGTGTGGTAGCATGGTAGTTGAGGCCAGCCTTCCTTGACTTTTGTGCCTTGATTGCAAGCAGATGACTGTGTCCCACGGCTGCTGGAGCCCACAGGTGATGTAGGCTGGTGCTGTGAGCTTGATTGCCCTCCTGACCCTCAGATTTTGTAAATGGTATTGTTGCATGTGTTAGTCAGAGGTACAGCTGTGCCACACCTGGAGCTATTATCAATGGAAGAAAAGCCTCCTTGTGCTGCTGGCTTATATAAAATGGGAAGAGCTCAAAACACACTGGGCAGTAGCACTGCCATTATTCTGGTAGCTTTATGCTTGTGTGAAGTAGAGATTTAAGATTGCTCTCGTGCAATCAAAGGGCTGAGGGTATGAATTGAGGGTACTGGGTGGAACTTCAGACCGAAGAACGTTTTAAGCTATTGCATTTCTACCTGGAAAGCCACTAATAAAATACACAAATGTCACTGTGCATTGACTGCAGAGTCTGAACTGCTTGAACAGAAAGCAGTCGTTTGGCTCAGCTTACTAAGTGTGTTAGTAAGGGAAGCATCAATGCACGGAGGAGCTTTCTTACTTTTAACTGAGCTTCACCTCTATTTCACCTATCTGCAACTGGCACATGACAGCAGGAATGACAATTTTAAAAAATATTATTAATAATAATGTAATCCTTGGTGAGTGCCTTAAGGCTGTTCAATTTTACCACTAAAACCTTCATATATGGAAGAAGAGACTCTGTCATTTTTATTAACTCTGGGGACAGCAAGCAACTGATGGCAGTGACCTGGAGCTGAGCAAAGCCTTTGGCACTGTCCCACACCACATCCTGGTCTCCAAGCTGGTGACACATGGGTGTGATGGGTGCAGCACCAGATGGATCCAGAACTGGCTTGATGGCTGCACCCAAAGAGTGGCTGCCAATGGCTCCATGGCCCAGGGGAGTCCCTTAGGGATCAGTCCTGGACCAGTCTTGTTCAGCATCTCTGTGGGTGCCATGGGCAGAGGCATTGAGTTCAGCCTCAGCAAGTTTGCTGAGCACCCCAAGCTGTGTGGTGCAGCAGCCAGGCTGGAGGGCAGGGATGGCATCCAGAGGGAGCTGCACAGGCTGCAGAGGTGGGCACAAGACAACCTCAGGAGGTTCAACAAGGCCAAGGGCAAGGTCCTGCAGCTGGGTCAGGGCAATGCCAAGCACCAATGCAGGCTGGGCAGTGCCTGGCTGGAGAGCAGCCCTGAGGAGAGGGACTTGGGGGTGCTGGTGGAGGAGAAGCTGAAGATGAGGCAGCAGTGTGCACTTGCAGGGCAGAAAGGCAAGCAGAGGCTGGGCTGCAGCAGGAGCAGTGTGGGCAGCAGGGCCAGGGAGGGGATTCTGCCCCTCTGCTGTGCTCTGCTGAGAGCCCACCTGGAGTAGTGCATCCAGTGCTGGAGCCCCTGGGACAAGAGGGATGTGGAGATGCTGGAGGTGTGCAGAGAAGGGCCCCGAGGATGCTGAGAGGGCTGCAGCAGCTCTGCTGTGAGCACAGCCTGAAAGAGTTGGGGCTGTGCAGGCTGCAGAAGAGGAGGCTCCCAGGGGACCTTCTGATGGCCTTCCAGCATCTGAAGGGGGCTGCAGAAAAGCTGGGGAGGGACTTTTGAGGCTGTCAGGGAGTAACAGGACTAGGGGGAATGGAGCAAAGCTGGAGGTGGGGAGATTGAGTCTGGAGGTGAGGAGGAAGTTCCTGAGCATGAGAGTGGTGAGAGGCTGGAATGGGTTGCCCCTGCAGGGAGGTGTTTGGGGCCAGATCCCTGGAGGTGTTTTTGGCCAGGCTGGCAGAGGCTGTGGGCAGCCTGCTCTAGGGTAGGGTGTCCCTGGGCATGGCAGGGGGGTTGGGACTGCCTGATCCTTGTGGTGCCTTCCAACCCTGACTGATTCTATGATTCTGTTTTTCTTATTTCTAGTGAATTCCAAATGAAGAATTTTGTGTAGGACAATGTTGACTCTTTGAAATATTGACTCCCCCCTCTGCAGTGGGTTACTAAGGTGTTAACAAGGCCTTCCCCATACAAGAGTATCTAAATAGCTATTACAGTATAACTATTCATGGCCTGTTGAATTCTGAGCACTTTTGCAGTGAGCACACTTTGCTCAGTGCTGTGTTTGCAATGCAAAGGAATTTTCTACGTACTGACTTCAGGATTGGGTCTGTCAGCTGGATTCTGGAATAGTTGTGATCAAGTAATTGGAAAATGTGGCCTCTCTTCTGGGTAAATGATATTTACTCTGCTCTAGTAGCCTCTCTACTTTTTCATTTTCATCTGGTGCATTTAGGTCTCATCTTATGCTTTTAGAGGAGGATGATGGCAGGCTGTTCAAGACTGCCTAGGTTAGAGGTCTCAGTCTAGGCTGGTTGTGCCCCAGATGGAAGGATATTGATCAGTGTTGACAGAGCCTGCAATATGTTCCTGTATTAGCAAGGCACTACAGACTTGGCAAACTCCAGGTGCTGTAGCAACAGCAAGGTGACCATTCTTTAAGGACAGAGAGTGAGAACAAAATTCCCTTGGCACGGTGGTAACAAGAGGCAATGTTAGTGCGGTACCTGGGGAATGATGTAAGATGTTGCTGGCCCTGCCCCAGTGTCCTGGCAGCACTGGAAACAATGCGCTGCAATCAGTGCATCTGCTGGCAGGAGCCTCGGGGCTCTCTGCCCTCTCTCCTTGGGACCGATCTTGTAAAATCTCCAGAGCTCTCTTGTAGGCAGTGATTCACACAGTCGCACAGCTCCCTGGAAGGAAACAGCCAGCCCTCTCAAGTTTTATGTATCACCTTTCACTGCAGGCTGGCAGATCTCCAGCTGATCAACTGACTGACCCAGCAGCAAACTCCCGAGCTTTACCTCTTGCTTTTCCTCCCAAGACTGAAAGCTGCAAGCTCTGCTTCACTTACTGCCTGCAGAACTCGAGATGAAGAGCTAAGAGCCTGAGTGTGCTTCTTATCAATGCACAGCTAAAGCTGCTCCTTCAGCCCCACTTTAACCAGATCAGCTATAATAGTGAGTAGGAGAAGATTTTCCTCCTTATTTGCTAAAATAATGCTGGCAAGAAAACTGTATTCTGCAAGATCACTTCTCAGTCTAAAACACTTCCAGGCTAAATATATTCTTCTAAGATGTGCTTTGGGCATCTATTTTCATGCTGCACTCTCTCTGCGAGCAGCACAGAAGATGCTTTCCTTTGCCATCATTCTGTGCAGCGTGGGTAGACCTCAGAAGAGAATTCTGCCTGAAGAACTCTGCTGTCTTTTTTGTTCAGTCAGAGGATATGGCTCTAATCTCTCCCATTTGTAAACTGCACACGGAACACAGTCGTATGCCTGCCTGGAAATCTCAGTTATACTTTCCAAGATGCTCTCAAAATACAGCTCAGGCCCTGCAGTCCTGAGAAATCCAGTCCAGTGCTCCAGCACGTGGGCTAGCCTAAAAGAGCCTGCCTCTTCAGGGCACACAGTTATTGCCCCTCTACTCCTGAGAGAAGAGAATTGATATTCAGAAAGTCTTTGTCCCCTGTACCATTTTGCCTGACACATGTTTTGTGAGGGCACAGGAGCAAAGGTCTCTTCTGCTACCATTCTGGGAGGACTTTCAGGAAGAGCTGTCTCCCCAGCAGCCTCTGTGAAGGAAAGGATGCCCTTCCACTCCCTCTGGGAAGTGTAAGCAATGCCCATTTTGTAATCCAGAAAGTACCACCTCGTTGCTCAGCTTTATTTTGACAAGCATCAGGCCTGTGGACAGTTCAGTGCCTCACCTTGACCTGGCTTTGCCAGTCTGCAGGAATTGCAGGTGTGGGAGGTTGACATTCTCGGGCACAGAATAAGGCACAAAGGGTGCCAAAGGTGTAGGTTAGATTTACTGCATTCACACGACTTACATACATGAGGATAGGGATGGGGACAAGGAGAGACTAAGAGAGGTGGGGGAGAAAAGAGAAAGAAAAGGCTGAAGTACCCCCATGCAGAGGGCAGAGAGGTCACCCCGGAGCCATTCAGCGTCCTGAAAGTCCCTTTGAAGAGGAAGGTTCAGCTCTGCAGGTTGGAGCTTCTCTCCTTTTACCTGGCTGCCCCATTGAATATGGATGTTTGTCTGAGAATGATTTGCTTAGCCAGGCCACTGCCCAGTGCTGCTGGGCATGCTGGGTGTGGTAGGGGCTTCCAAGGTTGAGCCCCCCTTGTCTGGCCAGTTTCTCTGAAGTGATCACTGCTGTCCATACACCAGGAGCTGCTAGGCTGTGGCTGAGTCAGCATCAGCATGACCTGTGACAGCAGGAGGCCTTCACCTTCTATGTGTGTGTGTTAGGTGCGAGGAGCTCAGTTTGAGGTGTGGTGGTCCAGCGTGGTGGTCTTTCAGTCCATGCAAGCTGAGCAGCCAGGCAGGTGGTGCCATGGCAGCATGCACAAGCTCACTCTGCCTTCTCCCACTTGGTTTCTTGTCCACCTGTTGCATATTGGGGAGCTCTCGGGGGTCTCAGCTCCTGCAGGAAGGGATTTTCAGGACAGTGAGTACAAACAGGGTGCCCACTTAGCATTTCTCAGAAATTTAGCTCAAAACAGTTTAGTTTTTTTCCTGAGATGTTGGGGCATGTTGTTTATCTCGGTCTCTGACACCATCAACATTCCACAAAGCCCTCCAAGGCAAGGCTCCTCAGTCCCAGAGGGGATGCTCACATCAGCCATCACAAGGTGGCAGTGAGCCTCACCCAGGCAGTTTGCCTTTGTCAAAAATTCAGTATTAGTTTCTGGGCTCTCATCCATAGAATAATCAAAATGTTCATTTGAAGAAGGTAAGAGCCATGAAATCCCTTAGCAGTTGTGAGCAGCAGAAATGCTGCATAAAGGAGAAAATTATTCTTCCAAGGATGAGAAATAAGCACTCTCTTAGTTGCCTAGGCTCTGCCAGTCAGCCTCAGGATGAAATCTGTCCTTTGGATGACTCCAGCACCCCATGCACCAGATGCAAATGCTTTTGCTTCTCATCTTTATTTCTTGTGGCATCTCTCAGTGCTGCAGCCTTTGCCAGGGTGGGAAGCTGTGCATCAAACCCCTGCTGCAACATGCTCAAAGGAAAGCTTGCAGACATTGTTATGAGGGTGGCCCAGGCATTTGCAGTCTGCTCTTAAGATCCCTTGGCATAGGAAAGACTCACACTCAAAAGAATGGGCTCCACCTCCTGATTCAGAAAACAGCCCCCCCTAAAAGGCAAGCAGACCATCCTGAGTTCTTCTCATAACTGAGAGGGCAGAAGCCAGTCCACTCAGGGCCTCAAGTCTGAAAATCTGAATGATGAAAAGCAAACTGTCCTCCCAGGGAACAGAGGTTGCCTCAGCTTCCTCTCTTCCCCAGCCTGTCAGCACAACCTTAGCCTTATCTGGGTTGGGTCACAGCCAGCTTGCCCTCATTCAAGCCCTGAGCCTGGCAAGACAGTAGGTAAGCCGATCAGCTGCTCCAGCCAGCCCCAGCCCAGACCTGAAATAGAAACACACAGATGAACGTTGACCATGCACTGGAAGATCTCCAGTGTCCTTACAGAGACTGCAGGAGGACGCCTTCCTCAGAGGCCTCAGGATGTGCCTGATGTCCACATGGATTGTGCCTGTGGCAAGTGAGGAATACCTAAGCTGGTTCGGCCCCTCAGGCTGTAGGTCCTTCTCTTAGAGGAAACCTGCTGGGAGGTTGAGGCTCGCCCATCACACGGGATGTGACCCGACTTTGTGTACCAACGTCTGAACGTTTAAAAAGTGATGGTCTCACAGTCACTCACCTGTGCTGAAAGCTGTTTTTCAAAGAAGAGTACTGGTCTGACTTCCATGAAATGAAGAGATGTGCTCTGCTCCCAGGGGCTGTGTGATGGCATGGGCAGAAGCTGCACCAGACATGTGCTGCCAGGCAGGAGGCACAGCTCAGGCTGAAGCAGGAGCTGCAGCCCAGGCACCAGCGTGGGTCCTGGGCATGCATGGGCAGGCAGCTGAAAGTTTGTGCTTAATCAGGGCTGGCCAAATCTCCTTTCCTTCTACTAACATAATAGTCATGCTTTTAATCCCTCTTTTGGTCCCATAAATGTCCCTGGAGGGACTTGGACTCTCAGCACCATCCACCAGCTGTGTTGAGGAGTGGCAGCAACACCTGTGCTGAGTGAGACTCACCCGGGAGCACAGGGAAGCAGCAGGGTGCTGAGGCACAAAGAGCTCGGCTTGACGAGGAGTTACAACAGACTGGTGCAGTAGGAACAGTCTGATCCTTTCTCATCTTTAACAGGGAGCTAAGGTAACTCAGTCCTAGAATGAAATCCTGATTGTCACTGAAAAAAAATCATTGGGGCTGCTTATTCCAGCCTGTCTGCAGTTTTTTGTACTAGTTCTTCTACCTCAAACATCCTCAAAAGGCTTGCTCGATCTGCTAAGGCTTTGTTCACAAGAAGGTACACATCTATTTACCAAAGGGGGGGACAAGTCAGAAAGGTTTCTGAGCAGATGCAAATATGTGAACAGTTGAGCAGAGACCATTACAACAGCTTCTGCAACAGCACGATTGAGGGACAGGTCACAAAGAAAAACAGAATCCTAGAATCAGTCAGGGTTGGAAGGCACCACAAGGATCAGCCAGTCCCAACCCCCCTGCCATGCCCAGGGACACCCTACCCTAGAGCAGGCTGCCCACAGCCTCTGCCAGCCTGGCCAAAAACACCTCCAGGGATCTGGCCCCAAACACCTCCCTGCAGGGGCAACCCATTCCAGCCTCTCACCACTCTCATGCTAAAGAACTTCTTCCTAGCATCCAGTCTGAATCTCCCCACCTCCAGCTTTGCTCCATTCCCCCTAGTCCTGGCACTCCCTGATAGCCTAAAAAGTCCTTCTCCAGCTTTTTTGTAGCCCCCTTTAAGATACTGAAAGGCCACAACATCTATCCAGCCACCTGCCTGGGGAGTGGGATGAGGATCACTTCACCCCAGCACTTTCTGAGACATGGTAATCACACGGGCTACTGCTGCCAGGGCTTCAGCATCCCTAAAATTACTTGTCCTTTCCTCTTTACTACAAAACCTCTTCAGGGAAAGTAACTCTTTGCTCTTTCTGAGAAAGCACACAGTGATGGTAGGTGATCATGACGTAAAAATGCATACCATGGAGATGGAAAAGAACTCCGATCCTTCTCTCTGAACTGAGGCCTGGAGTCAGTTTATTCTTTGCAAAATCTACCACCCACAAAAGCATGAAGGGTTAAAGCCACCAATCAGGCAAAACTCTTTCCTGGCCATCAAAGTCACCATATTAAAATCAAATATCTGTCGCTTAGCCAGGGCAGCTCACAACGGTGGTAAAGGACACCTCAGCCTCACACAACACAGATTGGATTCCACATCTTCAGAAACAGTATAAAGAGCAACCAACAGCAACAACAAGAAGAACAAACAAAGAAACAAACAAAAAAATAAAAAAGCAAAACAAAAATAAGCTGGAAAGTAAACTATTGTTTCCATATGTGAATGGAAAATAATTTAATTATGAGACGAAAATGGCTGCACAGCACTGCCAAAAGGGCAAACAACTGAGAACCTAACCAGGAGGGAGAAAATTGTCAGCCTTTCAGTGCAGAACTATTTTGTTCTGAACAGCAGCAATTATGGAAATGTGCAGAAGACTGTTTCACTGATGATAAATCTGCAGTGTGTCAAGCAAGATTCATATTTAATTACTGTGACTACACTAATTAAACAGTGGAAAAAAGTTGTCAATGCTGTTTTTGAAAGTAGGGAAACAGATCCAGTGCCAAAAGCAACATGGTTAATGCTGGTAACTAGGAGAGAGAATTTCCCTCTAGGCTAATCCTTGTGATAAAGGAGAGATGTCACTTGTCATGCACTCTGAACATGTCTGGCAAGGTGAAGAGGTAAACAGCCAGAACGATTAGTGCCTGGGTTGGTAATGGTTTTCTCAGCCACATACATACTCTTGAGCACGTTCTTAGCATTCCTGGTTACTCATAACTCTTGATCACAATTTGCTGGGGGTAATTTTTCCTCTCCAGAAATAACTGTAAAGCTGACAGTTTCAGAAAACTCCAGTCTTCACTAATGGCCAAGGCAGAGCAGAGCTACAAGGAGTCCACATTGTAATGTGTGACCCAGCCACCAAACTGTGGTGTTCATTCGTGCAGCCCATGCCTGTTGGGGAGCAGAGAGTCCCTACCAGAGTGAGCAGCACATGAATGTGGTGTGAGGAACCCCATCTGCCAAAGTGAGGTGTGGGCTTGCAAGGTGTTTAGAGGGGCTGACAGGATAAAGAAGGCAGGAACAATACACGCTTTATTTCAGTGTGCACAACTCAGAACTCAAAGGGCAGCATGCATAGCCCCTCCATGTGAATGGGGAAAGACATTTCCAAAGCATCTTCTGGAACAAAATGCTAGGGCCATGTAAGTCTTTTCCTGCAGCTAGCAGTCGTGGGCCTGCAGTCACCTGAGCACAGCACAAGCCAGGGATCAAGTGAGAGCGCTGTGATGTGCTACTTCTGTTTAATCACAGGTAAGCATGCACTGAGCTTGCTGAAGTTTTCTGTGGCAGAGGCTCTGCCCTGATGCTGCAGATTTTGGCAGCAGAGTTCATGGGCTCATCCCACCCTGTTGCAATGAGAGCCATGCCCCTTTACCCTAAATGCACCAGCCCCAGGGACACGAGTGCAAATGCCTCTCCTGGTACTTGTGTGCTGTGATTGCTTTGCCTGAATTGCTCATCTGTAAAATAAGCAGAGCATGTTTGGGTAAGGATTGTTTTACAAAGTCCTTTCAGGTATGCTTACAGGGCCATGGAAGGAGCAAGTAATGAACAATATTAGGCACCAGGCTGTATACCCTGCTGTAAAACGCAGAAGAATTAGTTGCTGTGCCTGAAAACCCCACACTGACTTGCTCTGAAGAACACAGAATTTCGTACGAAGCATGAATGGGAGCAGTTCCTCAAGAAGATGCTCTGTGTGAAGTGGATTGTGTGCCACGCTCTGCTGCAGTTGTCATGGCGAGTATTCACATTTCCCATGGCAACAGGACCAGTAAATAACTGCATAAGAAACCCCAACGGCCCACGTGGAACGGCGAGGGCACAAGTTAATTCTCCCCTCGGCATCCTTAACTCGAGCACTCTGCTGTAGATGAAACGCTCGCCTGCCAAGCAAGCTTCTCCTTCAGCTTGTGGCATCTTTCCTCCTCATAGTTTCGTTCTGATTCACCCACCGGTTGCTACGCCAGTGACACGATCAGCGCTGCGTACGCACCGCTGCCTGCTGGCTGCATCCACGCAGGGAGACGATGACAGCGCAGCCAACCCGCGGCGCCTGCCGCCTTTGTGGCGCTCTGTGCCAGCGCTGCCTAAAGCAGGTCAGATGAAGTTCTGCAAGTGAAAGGGCAGAACCTCTACAGGAAACGACGTGCTTCTTTTTAGGGTATTTTTGGAGTCTCTCTCTCTCTTGTCTCCTCTCAGCTGCAATGAGCTGTTAGTCTGCAGAGTAGCATCACCACCATGCTAGGTGCAGGCAGATGTATGGAATGGACAAGGGGAGGAAGAAAAAATCAGGGCAAGTAGAAGGCACCACTGTAATGGCAGTGATACTCTTAAGCAGGGCAGGCTTTAATAAAAAGAAATCTGCGGTGAGGCAGAATTTTCCTAAACAGTGGTTTGCAGTGCTTTGAGAAGCCTTGGGTTCTGCTCTGCTGTATGCAAAAATTTGGTACAAAGATGCATGACATCCATAAGAAACTGCAGCTTGACAGGAGTTGGTAAGTGCAAAACAACTAGGAAACATTTTTATGGCATTCCCTACCAAAACAAACAAACCAACCAACCAAAGCAAATGAACAAACAAAACCACCACCCCCCCCAAAAAAAAACAAACAACAAAAAACAAACAAAGAAACAAAGAAACACCAAGCAGAAAACCTTTTGGAGTTCATTTGTTTGCCCGCAGATGAATGGTCTGTGGAGTAACAAAGCAGAGAGGAATTTTAGCCTGAAGGAGGCTCAGGGCAGAGCTCATTGCTCTCTGCAGCTACCTGTAGGGAGGTTGTAGCCAGCTGGGGTTGGGCTCTTTTCTCAGGCAACCAGCAACAGAACGAGGAGAGACAGTCTCAAGCTGTGCCAGGGGAGGTTCAGGCTGGATGTTAGGAGGAAGTTGTTGGCAGAGAGAGTGATTGGTATTGGAATGGGCTGCCCGGGGAGGTAGTGGAGTCCCCATCCCTGGAGGTGTTGAAGCAAAGCCTGGATGGGCACTGAGTGCCATGGTCTGGTTGATTGGCTAGGGCTGGGTGCTAGGTTGGACTGGATGAGCTTGGAGGTCTCTTCCAGCCTGGCTGATTCTATGACTTATTTGTGTGGAAAGGACCAGCAGGATCTGGAGCTAAAGCAGTCAGACAATGCAGAGTCTCGGGGTCAGGATGACAAGGGTAGTAGTGCTTAACTGCCCACATGGTCACCACTGTATTTGAGCCAAAGAAAGAGCCAAGCTGTCCGAAGGGGGAAAATCCAATCCATTTCCCAGAAGCCTTGCTTCTGCAAGATGTCTCCTGGGATTCATAACAAGTTCATTAAGACAGCTTCTCTCTCTCCAGTGCCAGGCTCTCATTCAGAAGCCGTGACCAGAACTGAGATACTCCTGTTTAGATGAGGAAATTCCAGCTACCTTGCAGATTCATTTCCCATAGGCACACCACATGTCCTCAAGTCACTTAGAGATGCATAACAGAAACTGAATTCACTGGGGCAGCCAAGGGGTTGCTTCCACTTACTACAGCTGACTTTTTTGCAGTGCTGCTTGTAGACAAAGTCTGTCACGCAACAGTCACTGCTAGCATCATGGCCAGCTCATTGGTGGTGTTCAGCACCTATCTTGTGCCCAGCAAAACCATGTGCATTGCTGTGAGTAGAGACTGCAGTAACAGCCCATGCAGTTCTGAATATTCTCTGGCACATTTCAGAGCCATTCAGAGGTAAAGCACTGCAATACAGCCTGGCAGGGTTGTTTTAACTTGAGTTCACTTAGGCGTGAGCACGGTGGAACAGCAGCAGCAAGTAACACCTGAGTCTGTCCTGCTCCCAGAGTAAAAGCTCTGTTGAGCATCAGGCCACTCACTTAGAAGTTTTCTGTGCTTTAAGTAAGGCAGAGAGAAATGGTGAAAGTTACCCAAGAACACTGTTGGTTTTGATACCCTTGGAATCCAGGGCATACCTTTTCTTTCCTCTGTATCTTAAGTGAGCCATTTGGAGAGCTGTGTCCTGGTGGCTGTGCTGCAAGCTCTGGTCCTTTATAGTGTCTGGGTTGGGTTGTCAGTAGTCCCTCAAGACAATCAGGCTGCTCTGCTCTGCTCTTCTGAAGAAGCACCTGCATAGCTTGTGCTTCAGAACCTGCTGCTCACATTTATCATCTGCCTGCCTGTCAAATGACACCTGGTCTTTCCTTGGGGGTGAGGGACATGCAACTATTTGTGGTGAGTGAGTTTGCCAAGTATCAAGCATAGAGAGATGAGTATTGTTTTTTCAGTCTTTGCCAGTCAGGGTGTAATAGAGGGACTGTCAATCCCACGGTCTTCTAAAGGCAAATGCTCTGGCTGCTTTCTTCTGGGTCCTTCAGTGATCTTCAGTAGCCTGGATTTCAACGTTTTCATGCTTCAGAGTTGGGAAAGGGCCACACTGGTCACCTTCTCTAGGAGAGGAAGATTTTACTTTCCTTGCAAAGCCAAATCAGTGACCCCATTGCATGGGGTCTTTCAGGAGGGAGAGGTGGCCACGGGGTTTTGCAGGCAGCTCTTATCATCCGTGAGGCTGCACAAGAGGCAAATGGGGCTATGGGAGCTGCCAATATATTCTGCCTGCAGGTCACAGCCACCCTAATGCCACTCTCCGACCCAGTTACCCAGTTTCCAAAAGGGATTAGGATGTAGTTGGGAGCCCTCTGGCTGCAGACCAGTCCAAGCCAAGCAAAGGAGGTAAATGTCAGGAGTGGGAGACAGACAGGAAGGTATGGGTGGAAACAGCTCCTATCCCAGAACAGCCTGCCAGGGGCCCTAGGTTGGACTCCCACACATGCAAGGCCCTGGGGTATATCTCAGGGAGGAAGATGAGGTGACAAGGACATCTTTTCCTCTGCTTTATTTGCCCAGGAGCACCTTGCTTCTTGTCCTGGAGTCAGACATTGCTGCTCTAACCCATGATGCTGAACACTCCATCAGGTGACACTGTTAGCATGGCATTTGCACTGAGTAAAGGCCAGAGAAGTGGAAAATTCTCGGTGCAAGGAATAGTTGGTGAGCAGAATTCCCAGATGCTACCTATGGGATCGAGCAACTAAGAGCAAGCCACTACCAGGGAGAAGCTTTAAAGCGTTACCATATTGCACTAATAAAGGTTAGCATCAGCAGAAGTATTAATAAGGAAATATCCATGTTTATCAATGCGGAGCTAGTGCTAATTAGTGTGCTAATTAGTAATAACTGTGAATTATTAAGGAATCACTTGCAGATGATGGACAGTAACTCTTCACTGACTTGCCCATTCTTCCTCTGTGCTTCATGGATAGCTGTCACCACAGCTGTTGCCATTGCCTGGTGCTCTCTCTCCCTGTTTGCCCTCTGAATGCTGAACTCAGAGGGATTTGGGCCCTTACCATAATTATTAATAAGTTTCTATTTTATGTCTCTGTTTATGAGGCCCCTCATTAGCTGATTATACTAATCAGAGGTGATTACTGCCTGCGCCCACTTAACCTATATTTAAGTGCAGCTGCCTGAATTTTTCTTCAGCACAGCCTCCAGGAGAGATGAAGCCAGTACCAAACAAAATTAATTCATAGGTACATTATCCTATGTACAGGTGGTCCAAGAGCTTTAGAATCAGTGCCTGCTCTCCTGGAAGGATGCAAGCAGAAGGAGGTAGCCATGTTCTAGTTTATGCAAGGGGGTTTCCTGCAGTTCTTTGACTCGGTGAGAACTGAGAACACCTTTTCTTTTATAAAATTAATAATTATTGTTGAAAGTATGATCAGCTACATTAACAGTATTCTTGGGCTGTTTTGTTTTTTTCTGGCCATGCACATTTTCAAATAAATCCATTACTCCAGCACAAAAAAAAAAAAACAACCCACAGAGCCTTAGATACACACAAAATTTGGATACATTAAATTTAGGTATTAATCTTGCCTCTAGAAGAATCATCTTAAACAAGTGTCTACAAAAGAAGGTGCTGGATGATGGAAATGAAAATATTCCAGTTGGTTCTCAAAAGCTTATGTGGAATTTTGTCCTAAATGGTGATTAACTCCTTTATATTCCTAATCCTTTTATGCAGTTGCATAAAGATTCGAAGGGGCACTCAAAGATGCTGAGAAGGAGAGTGAGCAGCTCCTTCCAGCCCACAGGGATGCAAGGTTTTATTCTGAGGAGGAAATCCTTTTCACACTGGAGTAAATGTGGGGTTTGCTCTGCCTTTAATGGAGTTTCCCATTCCTTTTTCTGAACTTAAATGAGAATGGGATTTTACTCATTGCCTCACATGCAAGCCCAAACTTGGTTTCTGAGTCGTTTTAAAGGGGGAGAATGAAGGTGAAACTACGTAAGAGCAGAGAATAGATGCATCCCCAGAGGGAGAAGGACTCTTAGTAACTGCAGAGTGTAGCTTCAAGCAGAGATGTGAGCTCTAAGCAAAGAGTCCTGCGGTGCAGCAGCTGTGCCAGCAATGCTCCAGGGTGCTGGAGAAGCTGCTGCAAAAGCCTGGCTGTGGGTCTCATGTCTGGTCAAAATGCACTTCCTTCTCCCTGTCACAGCAACCACAGGGAGTGTTTGGGACGAGGGGAAGGTCGTAGTACCACAGGAAGGAAACTGCGCTGCCATTTTCAGGGGCTTTCAGTGAAACTTTATCATCCACAAACATAAAGATAGATAAGGAATTGCAGGGAGAGAGTTTCACACACACAAACTCTTGGGCAGTGCACTTTCATGTTGCAAGCAAATGGAACTAAAGCATTCGAGAAACTTCAGCTGTACTTTTCACATTAAACACAATCCTTATTTATTCACCTCCCAACTTTGATTTTGTTAAATAACCAATACCATAATTCAGAGGCAAGAATTTAATCCACAGAACATTCTGTCCTTGGAGAAGATCAAAGTGAGTCCTCTGGTGTTAAGCAAGCACCTACGGCACTTGATGGTTAAAAAATATTAAATGCGTGTTCAATCAGCCCAACTCTTCTCACCCGTTCCCATGCATTAACCTAAGCCTCTGCCCGAACGTTTCCAGCCCCAGGATCAGCACTGGGAGAGCAGAGGTCTGAAAGTGCAGGCAGCCAATGCGTGAGAACACCAGCAGGCTACGATGGCAGTGCCTGCTCCTTCCTTTGCACCTACCAATGCCACAGGGAAAGACTGGAAGTCTCCGGGGTGTTATAAATATGCAAGATAAGTGCTTACACTAGAACACAAAGGTGAAATGGTCCTGTTTATCAAGCACAATTAAAATGAATAGAGGATGACTAATAAAGAGGCACTTTAAAATCTTTACATGACACAGTGTCAAGGCAACAGTCTTGTGCAATAGCACTGACACAATTAAGGCTGTGTCCGGGAGTGGGGCTTCCACTGCCTCGTCTGCACGCTCCCATGGTGGGCTCTGGGTGGGCTCCATCACATCAGCTCCTCTCACTGCCACATCCTGGACTCACAGTGAAAACTGCACAGAAGCAGCCTCTTCAGATCAAGGCAAGAGTATTTTTTTTTTCCACTTGGATGTCTCTATTCTCTTTCCTTTGGGTTTGCCTGATGGTTACTGCTATGTGAAAAGGGAGGACATAATGTTGACTTTCTGGGCACACGTCGGAGCGAGACAAGGCTAAGGTCGTGATCCTGTGCCAGAGTTGGTTCCTGACTTAGCAGTGTGCAATGCAACTATTTCCTGGCTGTGAATATTTGTAGTATGTATTTTAAAGGCTACTTTGGACACCTTTTTGCTGCGGATGAAAGACTGTGCATGAGAGTGTGATCTTGCAAAATACAGACCAAGCTATCCCTTTATTTCTTCATTTAATTATGTTACTCCCTAATGATGCCAGCCAGGCTGCAGGATTCTCCAGTCTCCTGAACAAACGCAGTGAGGACAGACTAGTTCGTTGGGAGCTGTGTGTATATATACGTGTGTGTGTGTGTTTATTTGTGTGTGTATATGCACATATTTTACATGCTGTTCTTCTTTTCTAGCTAAACTCAGTTCTCTCTCAATTTTATTGCTGCTAGCATGTGTTTGCAATGCAGTATTGTTAAAAACTAATAGCGTAAACAAATCTGAGCCTGTGCCAACCATTGCTGAGTACAGCCGAAGCTGCCTAATGTCACAGCTTGCTGAGCAACGTGTGAATCCTGTCATGTTAGAGGACTCTGCCCCCCATGTTCTTTTTTAATTTTTTGGAAGAATCACAGTGAAGAGTGTTTTCTTCTAAACGAGATAATTAAGGTCATAAACACGAAAACTCTTTTAACACTGCTATAGGAGGAGTAGCTCCTGCCTTTGCCCAGGCTGCTGCCTCTAATTGCCAGGGTTTGTAGGAGAGTTGGTTGAAATGCTTCAGATAAAACATGATTTCTGGTCAGAAAATCATGTCGTTGCAATTAATGTTCAAAGTGGTATTTCTGAGTGTTAGAAGAAAGTGTTGGTGGTGTTTGCTGCGTGTGCAGGGCTCACAGGATAGGGGGAGGCTGTGGAAGTGTCCCAGCAGCAGAATTGGCCAGCAGTGCCAGCACAACACTGGGCAATGGCCTCGGCACTTGGTGTCTTCAGGAGAAATATGCTCCAGCACCAGCCCAGCCCCTCTGGGGCCACATCCTGCCTGTGCTACTCGCAGTATCTGTCTGCCTCAGCTGCAGCATGAAGTCTCCTTTTTATTCCTGAGCTAATGCCCCAAATGTGTATCTGCATGCCCATGTATGTGGGCAACGGCATCGTCTCAGTGACTGCTGCTCAGGTAAAAGGGCAGCACTCTGCAGGCTGCAGAGATACACCTTAAGTACAAAAAGAGAGAAACACGGCAGCTGATGCTTAGTTGTACCCTGACTGAAAGAGACCGAGGCATATTTTTCTCACTTGAACAAGGGAAGGGTTTCCGTGTTTCATGCGAGGAGGCTGCATGCCTCAAAAACCTCCTCTAAGTGGGAAAATTGGATTTGCCACTTGTGGCAGTAGGCACAACCACACTGTTTACTTCTGATAAGCAAGAAAAAAAGAAGCATTAACTGCATGTAAGGGTGCACTTTCTTTTGTCTTCATCAATAACAGCCACTAACGTCACTTCCCTTTATATTAAAAACTTCACAGCAAAGCCCTTTGTCCACTTGCCCGTTTCTGGTTGTGCTTTAGTCCTCTGTGCTGTGTGTTGAGGCACTTGTACATACCGAGGATAGGGCCGTGCAGGCAGGCTGCCCACCTGGGAATGGCTGGGAGAGGAACAGCAATTCTGGCCAGGAGTCAGGTACGGCAGCTGTGGGAAAGGGCTACTGGGTAGGAATCAGCTCCCGGGAGCAGATCACCCAGGAAGGCAGAGGTAGTGGTGAAACCCGTAAGTTGTCGGTAAGAGAGTTCACTCAGTTTTGGAAAGCAATTGCAAAACGCTGGGGCCTGGGTCAGGGACCCAAACGCTGCTCCCAGTCCCGCACTCCGCCGACTCACTCCAACCGTGGTGTGCAAAACGCGCTCCCCGCGGCGGCGCCCGGTCGGTGCTCAGCCCCTCCTGGCGATACCTGGGGACCAGGGAGGAGGAGGCTCTAGAACCCAGCTTTTGGTACTTGCCGCTTCCTGAAACCAGAGAACTGTAGATCAAATCCCCGGCAATCGGCGCTGCCTAATGGAACGAGCGAACAGCGGCCCTGGCTCCGGCTCTCCGGAGCTCCCTTCTGACACCAGCTCCGGTCCCTCGTCCGGAGCGGGGCACGGTTGTTGCGTCGGGAACGGGGGGAAGGAGCAACCCACAGTCCCCGGAGAAAAGGGGAAATAATTACGGCGGAGAAAGGGCAGGAATAAAGAGTCTTATGAGGAAGGAAGCAGCAAATGCTAAATCAGTGACTCATGGTACGATGACTAATCCCGTCAAAGCACAGCTCCTGTCGGGTACGGAATCGTTGCCGAACTGGTGGGGAAAGCAGAGCGGCCCGGGGATCCGGTAGGGGGTCCCGGGCGAGGGGCGGCCCGGCTGCTAGCGAGGCTGGGCGGCCCGGGCCCCTCTCCCCTCCGCCGAGCGCCCGGCAAAAGCGAGGGAGAGTAGCGGCCGAGCCCGGCGGC
>VWZI01012918.1:212846-249474 GCA_013396835.1 Psilopogon haemacephalus | reverse complement strand
GTTTTTTTTTTTTTTTTTTTTTTTTTTAATATAAGCTGTAAACTTCAGAGAAATTTGGCAGTGAGATGTGTAATGGCTCCTGTTCTTCAGCCACTCATGCTATGTCTGTATTAAATTATTTTAAGACAATCACAAAATACTCCAAAATAGCTCAGGGTTGAAGATTTTAAAGTAGCAAATGAATTGTTCAGAATTGAATTCTCACAGTGTTGGAAGCAGCATTACGTTTCAAGAGATGCTGATGTCAAATCCAACTTCTGCTCATTATTAACATAAAAAAATTGGTAGGTTTTCTTTACAGTTTGGAGTTAGGGCTTGTCTATGCACAGAAGTTGCATTGTTTTGCCCTAAATTGCACCACCTCCCAAGTTTTGCATGTAGCAATGCAAAGGTTTTGGTGCCAGCATAGCTCATTCCTTTAAGGCTGGAGGAATGAGCTATGTGCCTGTACTGGAACAGTTATGGGTTCTGTTGGAATAATGCAGCTTTGGCCAGAATAGTGAACCCTGTGAAACACAAAATAGTGTGGACCAGTCTTTGCCAGTGTTACTAAAGTGGTACACCTCTGTACCACTTCACCCCCAAAGCTCTCTTAGGTGCAAAAACTCAATTCAAGAGAGATACTGAGGTACTGGAAGGTGTCCGGAGAAGGGTGACAAAGCTGGTGAGGGACCTGGAGCCCAGCCCTGTGAGGAGAGGCTGAGGGAGCTGGGGGTGTGCAGCCTGCAGAAGAGGAGGCTCAGGGCAGAGCTCATTGCTGTCTGCAGCTCCCTGAAGGGAGGTTGTGGCCAGCTGGGGTTGGGCTTTGCTGCCAGGCAGCCAGGGACAGAAGGAGGGGACACAATCTCAAGTTGTGCTGGGGAAGGTATAGGCTGGATGTTAGGAGGAAATTATTGGCAGAGAGAGTGATTGGCATTGGAATGGGCTGCCCAGGGAGGTGGTGGAGTCACTGTCCCAAGAGGTGTTCAAGAAAGGACTGGATGGGGCACTGAGTGCCATGGTCTAGTTGATTGTCTAGGGCTGGATGCTAGCTTGGAGGTCTCTTCCAATCTGGCCTAGTCTAGCCTAGCCTAGCCTGGCCTAGTCTAGTCTATTCTATTCTTTGTTATGAGCTGGCTGACCCCCTTCTTTCACAGGAATCTCTGTTACCTAAGGCCACCCTCTGCTCGATATGTCCCTGGTCACCCTGCTGCCATAGCGACTGTGTGCCCGTGGGTGCAGCCACAGCCAGTGGGGCTCACCTGCTGCAGCTCTGCCGTATCTGGCATGTTCTGCTGTTCAGGCTGAGGACATTTCTCTTGTTTTTTCTTTTTTTCTCTGTTTCTCTTGGTGCATGCAGGACTGTATAGCAGAGCACAACTCCTTGCTGTGTTGCTTGCATGCCAAGTGCAGTGCTCTAGTGCAGGAGCCCTTCCAGTGCCCTTTATTGCTCCAGTTTCACTTTAGCCCAAATTTTATGTGAGGTTTGAGGTGGTGGCAAGGCCTCAGCAAGACCTCTGTACACAACTGGACTTGCTGGCTGCACATCTGTCCGGCCTCATAAGCACCAGATTCAGTAAGACTGCAAAGGTGTGGACAAGTAAGGAGAGACTTTGACCTACTTCATATTCCATTATTGGCTTTGGCCTTGTCTACATGGGGAGATTACACCAATTTAGTTTAAGTCTGTTTTTAAAGTGATTTGATTAACCTGATGTGACCTCGTGTAAGGATGTTCTTATTTTGGTTCAAATGAACTTATTTGGGTTCAGCCAAAACCTGTGTTTAGTCAATTTGCAGAGAAGTGAAGTCAGCCCTGCCTAAACTGAAAGGAGAACTGATGTCCCTAAATAATGACACAACTTTCTCATGAAAGCAGAACCTTCTGTAGAATCTGGAACAGAGTGTAGTTACTAACAGATCTGCAGGAGACTGAAATCTGTTCGTAGCAAGGTTTTTAAGAAATAGAGAAAGAAAACAAGTGAAACTTTAATATCTTATTGAGGCTAATGAGGTGCTGAGTATCCCAGTTCTGGAATACTGAGAGCAGTGGCACAAGGCTTCCACTGCCTGTAGCAAGGCTCTCCCATGGCTCTTCAGCTCGCAGAAGAGGGGAAGTATCTGTGTCCTGTACACAGAGTCCCTATATAGTCAAAAAATAAAAAATTGGTGCAGGGAACTATAGGCCTGCTGATTTGAATGCAACAGTACACAGTGTCTCATGACGTATTTTGTAGGAAAGAATAATTAGAGAGGGCTGTAATGAGGAAGCAGGCTACATTATAACCAGATTTTATCAAAGATGGATTGTGCTAGACTAATCTAACATCTTTTTCGTATAACAGATTATTTAGGTGGGGTAAGGCAGGAATGAGATTTACCTAGAGACAAACATTTGATACCGTGCCCCACAGGACACTCGTGCTGAAAATGAAGCTGATGGTTCAGTACAAGAATTGAAAGGTGGGAAAGGAGCTGGCTAAGGAGAAGATAAAACAGTTTACATGCCCATAAAGCTGCTGACAAAGAAAGTCATTAAGATGGAGAGAGATGAGTGCTGTTGCTCCCTTGGGACCAGGCTTGTGCCTGTTGAATGGAGCTGTTCTGATTGATGGGCAGGACCTGGGTGTGTGCCCAGGAGCTGCACTAGATGACACAAAGTTGGGAGGTATTGTCAATACAGAGGAGTATCAGATTATCATATGAAAGGAATTTAGATGACTTTGTTGATCACAGTGATAGAAATAAAATTACATTTAATAGTGCTGACTGCAAAGTCATGCAAAGTCTGAAGCTTGGAGACCAGGAACAAGAATTTCCAGCGTGAAACGGGAGCTCATCAGCCATGTGTGACAGAAGGGAAAGGTGTGGATGCAGTGGCTGCTCAGGAGATACCTGCAGACAAACAGTGAGATACAGCTGTGATGGAGACCAGTGATATCCTTGGCTATCACAGGAAAATAATATGAGAGATTGAGGGAAGGTGAAACTGTCATTGTACATCATACAGAGGGTTGGCCCAAGAGCTTTCTGCTGCTAGGCTACATTGAGCTTTTGCTTTACCTCTGGACACCCCAGGCAAGGAAGTGTTCAATTACAACAGTAGAAAGGCTGGAGATGTGGGTACACAACTTGACTTCTTTCTGTTGTATGAAGTGGGGTTAAGGAACGAGACTTGTCCACTCTGGCCAGTTGAACAAATGCAGAGACAGGTCACAGTAGTTCTTCTTGCACACTGTTGGGACTAAATAGCAAGAAGGCAGAAAAACTAAGTCAAAAGATAGCACCTGCACAGGATCAGGTCATGTAAGTTGGTTATGAATAAATTTGGATGGGAAATTAGAAGCAAGCTTCTAGCTACCTAAGGACTGAAGTTGTGTAATAGTCTTTCAATTAGGGTAGTTTTGAGATAAATCTTGATAATCTCATGAAAGAGATTATACAATTAGCTTAGAGGGCTCCTGGAGATAGGAAATTAAGTTTGCAGCATTAGTCCTTTGGTCTGCAGGGTAGCCATATTTGTGATGTAAAGTTGAAAGAAGAATGGACCTGGGTTTGTTTGCACTATTCAGTCCATGCATCAAAGCTTCTGCTGTTTTCTTGAGACCCAAGGCAAGAATTAATTTTCCCTGTTGCTTCAGATTTGAATCTTTTGTTTTTTTGTTGTTTTTTTTTCCTTCCCATATTTGCCCTCCTCTCTAGAACTAGACATTGAAAGTGCACAGCGTAGAGACTCCTTGTAGCATTGCAGGGGCACAATTGCCTGCATTTTTTTTCTACCATGCTCCCTACTTTAACTTGTTCATCAGATTTTTTTGTGTTGTACTTTGTGGTATATTTCCTGGGATCTGTTGCTAGCATTGTTAAGTTGGTGTGGATACAAGGACATGCAGTGCTGGCAGTGATCTTCACCTGTCCTTTTCTGTGTCACAGCACAGTTTACTCTTCTGTGCTTCTGATGTGCCTGGTAAGCTTGTAGTATGATGTGAGGACAAGTTCTGGGGCCCCTCATGCATCTTGGCAGGTTAGAGAGACGTTGCAAAGGAACCATTCATGGTGTTGTTTTCCAAGGCTTGGAATGTTGGGGTTGGTGTTCCCTTTCTATATGATATTCCTAAATAATGTTGCAAAGTTGGACTTAAAATNGGGGGGGTGAGAGGGGGAAGATTGCTGATGATTAGTGAGGGATTAGTAATTTTTAAAACATGATTTTATTATAGGAAAGTTGACTGCATAGTCATAGTGTGCATCTTATTACAAGAAAGAAAGAAAGAAGGAAAGAAAAACAATGACAGAAAGCAAGCAGGCAAGCAAGAAGAACAGCTTGACTTAGCCTGCAGCAGAGATTACATACCTGCTAAGCTGCCTGCAGAGAGAAATTGAAATATGGAAAAATGACAGTGCAAACGAGGACAATAGTGAGAGGGTAGAAGAGGAAGTGTGTTAACCAAACTGCACGGAGCTGTTGAAATGCATTGAATCATCTGACTGTGACTTGTATTCTTAGGCAAACACAATTGTATAATTGATTAATTTGTCAACATTTCTTTAATGCATAACACTATGGTAACCAAGAGACTCGCTAAACAGTGTCAAAGAGAACACTGTAAAATAGATCTTTCTTTGGGAGAGGAGGAGGGAGGCAGAACAAGGACTTGGAGCTCTAACTTCGGAGGGCTGATACGCACACCCACAAGCACACAGAGGCGAGCAGCTGGAAATGGCCTCCTGTGGATGGTGGTGGAAGATGGCCATAAAACAGTTTGCCAGTGATGGCTCTGAACACGAGTGCTACGTGACCTTTGGCTGCAGATGGACTGGGGACAGCTGTGCCACCCTCCTGCCGGGTCTCTAACACCCAGGACTCCCAGGCAGAGAGGGAGAGCAAAGGGCTTGGTCTTCCATGGGCCATTGCTCACATGGCATGGGGGCCTATGGATCCGGCACTCAAACCTCCATCAGCATCTGGAACCTGAGCCCAAGGCTGCTTCTCAGGGATTCGTCCTGTGACATAGAAATTGGTAGAGTTGCACCCTGAGTATCCTGGGCTTGGCTGCTAGCTGTGTTGGACCTGCGGGTGCCACCTGTGCTGTTCTCTGTGCCCTGTCTCTGGGCAAGGATCCAGGCAAGCCCCTCTGCTCCCAGGGACAGTGTCATGGCTCAGCAGGCTCAGTGGGTTCCTGTCTCCCCACAATTAATGTTCTCCCTCACTTTATTATAAAGTCAGTGTGAGGTGCTTTGTTGAATGCCAACTACAGGCAGATTGATGAATTGATTGACTAATAGATAAACAGAAAGATATTAGTAGGTGTGTTTATTCTTGTTTATAAATTGCCCAAGCTTAGGCAAGCTTTTTGGGTATGTAGCAACGGCAGGAATCATCTCCATAAAAATGCTAATCTCTGTTGCTTCATGGGTCCAGCCCACAGACACTTGCATACACACACACCGAGAAGAAATGAATGAGGTTTGCTTGTTCTCTTCTCGGTTCATCTTGCTCTAGCCTTGTATTAATTCGCAGGACGGTGTGGCACGGTGCTTCAGGACAACAAAGTTTTGACCATAAGCCACATACTAAGTAAATCTTTTTGTTTGCTTGTTTGGAAGTAAATGAACAACAGAGGAGCTGGTAACAGCACCCATCACTCCGAATTCCTTTGCAGAGGAGTGGCAGCACTGTAGCATCCTTTCCCAGCAAATGCAGAGGTTTTATCCGAAGGAGGTGAGGTGAGCTTCTGGCCCAAATGAAGGCAAAAGCTGAACTGCTGTCAGCTTCTGTGCTGTGAGGACCTCTTCAGAGTATTGACCAAAGAGACAAGGAAATGTCCCTGGGAGTCAGCCCTTGGATGTAGGCTGCACAAACCGGAGATGTGTTTTCATGTGTAGAGGAGGATGCTGTGTGTTTGGTCCACTGCTGGCTTGTCACAGCAAACACAGCAATTAGCTGGAGAGGGTTACACCCCTTGCCGGGGAGGGTTGGCCGTAAACCTGTTTGTCCTGTCTCTGAGTGCAGCGTGCACTGTGTACACAATTTACAGTAAATTAAAAATATTCACTCAGATCAAACTGTTTCCAATCGAATTTTATTAAGTGTTGTATTATGTGTGTGTGAGTGAGGTGAGTCAGGTGCGGCACAAAGGCAGGACCTTGGCTGACTCCGGCGCTGCTGTGTGCGCTGAGTATCGGCGGTTTGCTGCTTCTCTCCAGTAGAGCAATCGCTTCATTGCGGGGCAGGCTTTTAATGCAAGGGGCACGGGAGGAAGTGTTAATAAAACAAACTCTTTGTGCTAATCTTGACACAGTTTCTGTTTAGTTTTGCTTGTGGCAAAGGGCCGAGCCTTGTCCCTGGTGGAGACAATGTGTCAACACAGAAAAAGAGAGTTTCTTTCTTGTCTTCCTTTGGTAAAACTCTGCGGTTAGCCTCCCATAGGGCAGCACTGCTGTGGAGCCCTGTGATTGCAGTGTGCACGGGCCCTTGGGTGCCAGCCCTGCAGCAACAAGCAGCTCTCACTGCTCTTTCCATGGGCTGCTCTGAGGCTAAATCAGTTGCTTCTCTGGGGTGCATCTTCACATCTCTTGGAGTTTGGCTCCTCAACTGCAAAGCATCTGTGTGTAGTCGTTTAAGCAGTTACCTGCCCCCCNGGTAATACAGAAACACCACAGCCCTCCCAGAGACCAAAATCCCCAAGAGGGGTAACCAACCACCCCCTACCACCTCTCCCCCCTTCCTCAATCTTATCTCACCACCTGTTGATGCTGCAGATAAGCTGAGGTAGATCAGCCAGGGAGGTTAGTAGCAGAAAAGTAGTTAGTGGAATTACTGAGAATTAGCTACCAAGGCAGAGAGACAAAAGAGACCATGCCAGAGGAGCAGCACAGAGTGATCAGAAACCATCTGGTATCTAATGTTTTGGGTGCAATACTTAAAAACATTTTTTTTCTCTCTCAGTAGAGCTCTGGGTGCAGTGCCACCCTGTGTTTTCCTCTCTCAGCCAATAGTCTAATTTCTCACTCAAATTCTCCAGTTAGCTCAAAGCAGCACACTGTGTCTCACTGGCCCCAGAGCAGAAGACAGTTACATGGGGAAATGTGCACAACTTAGGAACATTTGTTGAAAATATGTTGTCAGAATATTTTCTACAGCTCCATTTCCCTACTTTCTGGAAATAATTCAGAGTTTGGAAGGAGAGGGTCCCAGAGAAGATTGTTAAAGTAGTAAAGTGCATAAGGAATCAGCAACAAACTTGCTATAATGTCTGGAGAGTGCAAAGATCCAGCTTCATCTTATCCAGGGCACATGCTCAGAATTCCTTATCTTGGCAGAAATTATGTTTTCAGAATATTTTCTACAACTCCATCTTCCTACTTGCTGGAAATAATTCAGCATTTGGAAGGAGGGGGTGCCAGAGAAGGTTGTTAGAGTGGTAAAGTGCATAAGGAATCAGCAATAAAATTGCTATACTGTCTGGAGAGTGCAGAGATCCAGATTCATCTTATCTGGGGCACATGCTCAGAATCTGGAGCTGAATTCCTTATCTTGGGTATATTTGGAGTTTAAAAGCAAACAGTTGAGGGATCAAGATCTGGCGTGTCAGACTGATTAGTTTGTTGGTAGTCAGCTGTTGTAACTAGAGCAGAACCTCTGCTTTTAGCATAGAATCAGTCAGGATCGGAAGGGACCACAAGGATCAGCCAGCTCCAACCCCCCTGCCATGCCCAGGGACACCCTACCCTAGAGCAGGCTGCCCACAGCCTCTGCCAGCCTGGCCAAAAACACCTCCAGGGATCTGGCCCCAAACACCTCCCTGCAGGGGCAACCCATTCCAGCCTCTCACCACTCTCATGCTCAACAACTTCCTCCTCACCTCCAGTCTGAATCTCCCCACCTCCAGCTTTGCTCCATTCCCCCTAGTCCTGGCACTCCCTGACACCCTCAAAAGTCCCTCCCCAGCTTTTTTGTAGCCCCCTTCAGATCCTGGAAGGCCATAGTAAGGAATATGTTGTTTTGAAGTTAACCTTTTGAAAGTCCCCTGGGAGCCTCCTCTTCTGCAGCCCGCACAGCCCCAACTCTTTCAGTCTGTCCTCATAGGAGAGGTGCAAGCAAGAACAACTTTTGTGGGGTTTTTGTTTTGGCTGGTTGGTTTGTTGGGTTTTTCGTTTGTTTTTTCTTTTTAGGGTAAGAATGTGAGTATTAATAAGTGATGCAACTGGAACAGCGTATTTCTTAGAAGCTGCCCTTAGAGCTAGTGTGTTGCATTACCATGATGAATTTGCTAACGTGGTATGTAAAATTTTGTAACTATAAATCATCTTGTTTCAAAAGCTGCAGTGCCAAGGAAACTATTCTGGGATTTTCTAATATAATTTGGTGTGAATGGTTTGAATAAGAAGAGATATCAGAGAATAAATCAGATAATGAGCTGCTTTATATAGGAAGCATAATGCTTAGTTATGATGTATAGAAGTCCTAAGAGAGATGAATTGTCAGTTTAATCTCCTTTGGATCGTGTTTGAAATCTGCTTTTTATGAGGCATTCCTGACTCTTCTGGAGATTACTGCTTAGACACTTACACAAACTTCATTTATGTTTGGTTTGCAGCTCTACGAGATTCTTTGCAGGCAAATCTCTTCAGTTGTTTTTATTTGGTTCCTTGACCTTGAAGTAAAATTCGTGGTGATTATAGGTGTCGTTAGAAGTTGTCTTCTGACCTAGTTGCTCTTGTCAGGACTTAGGAAGCACTGTTGTCTCAGTGGTGCACCTTAGCAGAAGCAGTAATACAGGTCACATCTTTTGTCCTTGCCATCTTGGACACAACCTTGCAGAGATTTGTGGTTGACCTGAGAGGGATGAAGATTTCTGCCTTGCTCTGTGCAGAAATGAAAAGTATGGAGTGTGAACCCATTGCAAGTAATACTTATTTTTCATGCTTTTGTGATAAGTTTCCCGTGGAAAAGAAGAGCACTGGATGAACCAAATCAGGTTAACTAAACATTAGATTTCCCTCTCAGTTTCTAACAGTGCACCCACATTGACTGCATGCCTGTGAAACAGCTGGGTTTGGAGAAAAAAACATGACATTTATTTCTATGTCTTTCCTGACACGACATCATGTTTTAGTAGGGGATCATTTCAGCCGTCTTTACCAGCAGCTGAATTTTCCTCCCAGCCTTGCAACACTTTCAGCAACCTCAATCAGAGAGCCCTGCTGGTGAACCGTGGCTGGAAGGATGACGTGCAGGCTGGAGTGTGGCAGGGCAGGATTGCTGCTCTGGGTAGAGGAAGCAAATGTCTGTGAGGTATTACAAACTTTTCACAGGGGTAGGAAGATAATTCTGAAGATAAAGCTGCGTCAAGCTCTGCTCCAACTTCTGTCTCCTGCCAGGCTTCATAAACCCTAGGTCATAAGGTTAGTGAAAACTGTGGGCTGATTGTGTCATCCTTCACCTGTAGATACAGAACTTCCCAGTTGCAGACCCAGAGAGCTGTCGTCAGCCTCCTATTAAGGATGACTCTTTCCGAAGCGTTAACATTCATGTCAGGTCTAGATAGGGATCAGCACAGGCTTAAATCGTTGTCAGGAGCAGATGTGAGATACCTAATCAGTTATTTCCTAAGGAAAATGAGTTTGATTGCATGAATAGTTGTAAATATTTCATTCAGCAATTCATCTACTGCAGCAATGGTAAACAAGTGTCTGAGGCTGAGGAGAGGCAGATTTTTTGTTGTGCTGTACTTGATTTCTTATTCATTTAAATGTTAGTGTAGAAGAAAGCAGGTTCCTTGAATTACTTTTTGTGACAGCACTGGTCATAACCAAGGGCTGGCTTTGAAGAGAGGCAAATGTGCCTAACCCTAATAAACACAGCCAGCCTCATCCTGCTTTATAATGCACAGCAGCTGTCCACACGACTGCGCAGCTTTGGCCACCGGGACATGATGATGGCACAGGAATTAATTCTGACTCCAGTAGGAGGATGATGGCCTGAGCACCAAAACGTCCATCCTCTGCCTCAGTTTTGCACCTGCCCCCTCAAAGCCAGGCTTTGGTGGTGAGCACAGTGCGTGGCTGAGCCAGGATGGGCTGCTCTGTGCCCCCGTCGGGCAATTGCTACGTGAGAGCTTTGCTGGCTCTTTGATTCATTGTCTACTTGTAAGCAATAATTAAGAGCAGGGCTTTAATTTCCTGTTTGTTGTGCACTTCTCACTTGTTGAAAACAAAACCTAAAGTAAATTGGAAGACACTTTAATGTTAAATGAAGATGGGTGTAATGTTTTAGTAAAGCAGATATAGGAATTTTACTACTGATATTTTATCATAGAATCCTAGAATCCTAGAATCAGTCAGGGTTGGAAGGGACCACAAGCATCATCCAGTCCCAACCCCCCCTGCCATGCCCAGGGACACCCTACCCTAGAGCAGGCTGCCCACAGCCTCTGCCAGCCTGGCCAAAAACACCTCCAGGGATCTGACCCCAAACACCTCCCTGCAGGGGCAACCCATTCCAGCCTCTCACCACTCTCATGCTCAACAACTTCCTCCTCACAGCCAGTCTGAATCCACCCACCTCCAGCTTTGCTCCATTTGCAGAAGGGCTGCTGAGCAGCTGAAAAAGGAAGGAGGAAGTTCACTTTCCTCTATGCCTCATGGAATGTTTGTGCTGCTTGAGTTTTGACTAAACTCTTTTTCTTGTGATTTTTAGAAGTCATGCACAAACCAGTGAGTGGAAGAAGGAGGTTGGGAGCGTAGCTGGTATCTGCCTCTCTAACACTGTGTGTAAGTCAGAGGGAACTGGGGCTGTCAGCTAAAGGTCATGGGCGTCTTTAACTTCTGCTGCTGGCTTCATGCTACTGCGTGGATGTTGATCAGGGATCTTGCTGGCCTTGGTGGTATGATGCAGTCACATTATCGCAGAAACAAGCTCCCTCCGTACCCCTGTGGCTTTTATGCGTGTAGATTGCAGTGTGGTTCTTCCCATCAGCTGCTTTGGATGTGTGTTCTCTCAGTCATCCTGGCTTTGTTGTGGACACTGTTAGTGTATGGGATACACTGTTTAAGGTGCTCTGGTCAGGAAAGCCCTAGGGAATAAATTCATCTTTGTTCTAACTCTGAGAAGCACAAATAAATCCCACTGTTTTCACCCAACAACTAGGCAGGTGGTTAACAAAAGCACCCAGTGCCTGTAGACTTGGCTAAAGGAGGAGCCAGCTCTTTCATGCTCTTTTCACACTGTCCCAGGTGAGCTGTGATCTCACACTGCAGCCTTTCCAGCTTTTGAACTGGGAACCACAGACGTCTGTAGGGTGCAGATCTGCTGTGCTTCTCAGCCACATCTGTATGGCCAGGATGCACAGCAGGGTGGCAGTACCTATTGCTGCTGCCATTGCCTTCCTCAGCAGAGGAGAGTTATCCTTTGAGAGAGGTTTAATTTACTGATTGTATTTGGGCCTCGATTTTTGACTCATACTAGGAAGATTCTTTGTCCTGGAGCACTGCAGCTGTGAAACAAAGCATATTTTGAAACGCTCTGCGTGCTTGTACGGTTGTAACCTATAGACAACATGCAGATGCCAAAAACCACCCCTTATGTCCTTAATTTCAGGGGTGCCCATTCTCGTGGGGCACAAGCAGTGTCTTGTGTCAGCAAGAATTCCCCACTGGTGGTGCTGCAGCAGGTGACAAAGGACCATGTGCTCTGCAGTACTGGCAGGGCAGCTGAAGAGAGCAGAGTGCCTGTGGGGCCAGGAGAGCAGAAACGTTGCTGTTCAGTCCTTCAGTCCTTTCCTCCGAGCCTCCTTGAACCCTTTGTACCTAAGCAGTGGCTGGGAGGGACACATCTTTTCCAGTCTTAAATAGTTTAAAAAGCCCCCTCTGAGAGAATCCCCCCAGTGAAGTGGGCATTGGGTCACACTGGGTCATGCATTGGTATTGTGGCTGATGTTCCAGCCAGCCCTGCACACCAACTGCCAGGGGAGAAGAAGGACCTGTGTGAGGGTCTTGCCTACCACAGAATGAGGCCTTGGGTCTTTGTGCTTAATATGTGTGGCAATAATGACCTAGTATGGAAGTGTTGGGTGGCTGACACATTTGCAGCCTGAAAGAGATAACAAAGTAATAAGGGAAAGGGAGTCTGTGGATTTTTATCTTCTCTTTTCTTCTTTCTGAAGAAAAGTTCTGCTTTCTCATTATGTTTTCGAGTCCTTATCAGCTGTGCCATGCAGAACCTTGAATACGATTAGGGCCACCAAGGTGCTGAGAGGGCTGCAGCAGCTCTGCTCTGAGGACAGGCTGAGAGAGTTGGGGCTCTGCTGCCTGGATAGGAGAAGGCTGCCAGGAGACCTTGGGGTGGCCTTGCAGGATCTGAAGGGGGCTGCAGGAGGGCTGGGGAGGGACTATTGACAAGGGCTGGTAATGAGAGGAGGAGGAGGAATGGGTTTGAAGTGTCAGAGGGGAGATTGAAAGTGGATGTTAGGAGGAAGTTGTTTGCAGTGAGGGTGGTGAGACACTGGCACAGGTTGCCCAGGGAGGTTGTGGAGCACAGAAGTAGCAAATGTGATCGAAAATGATGTTCTGTGCTTCTGTGCTCCACAACCTCCCTGGAGATGTCCAAGGCCAGATTGGATGAGGCCTTGAGTGACCTGATCTAGTGGGAGGTGTCCCTGCCTGTGGCACAGGGGGGTTGGAGCTGGCTGAGCTTTGAGGTCCCTTCCAAACTAACCCATTCTGTGAGTCTATGATTGCAGTGAATTGTTTAAATATTCTTTTATTCCTGAAGCTTTCAAGCCAAATAACCATCTTTGGAGGAGCTAGATGAGAAGTGACGTGGGCAAGATAGCAAAAGGGAATACTGGGGGTGGAGCTGAAAGTGCCTTAGAGAAGAGGAAGAAGTAGAGAGCTGTGTTTTAAAGGGGGAAAGGAAACTGATTATGTTATTAACTCTACCAGTCACATAACTGGCAGCAGTTCTTCTCCCAAAAAAATTGTAAGCTTCAATAGTTCAAATCCATGCTTGGTGTAACAGCAATGGGATCACACTTGAGCCAACATCTTTGCTGGTGCATAAGCCTTCCAGTGTTACTTAATGCAAATATGACAAATAAGCAAGGCTTTGCCCAAAATGCATTTGCTGTCTGTATTTGCCTTCTGTCTTCTTCATAGTAAACAAGAGGAGACATCTGTGGAGGAGATCTGGTAGCCACAGAAAGTATTTTGCCTAACTGGTGCCATTGAGAGCTATTCTCAAGTCAAAGAGCTGTTCTCTAAGGCAGCTGAAGCAAAGGTGTATCTGGTGTTTGGGACCCTTTGCCACCATGTTACATATTTGTAATGGGGAAAAAAGTGGATGGAAAAGTGCCACCTCTAGAGAGCTGTGAGTGATTTGGGGAATTCTGCGCAAGGAGATGAGTTTTTCTCACAATAAGGCTCAGGTCTAACCCTTAATCATGCACTTGAAACAAGCGGGCTCAGAACTTATGAAAGGTGTTTACTTATTCAGCTTGGAGGCACGGGCCAAGAAATAACTGGATGGGATTAGGCAGGTTTGAATAGGAACAGCAGCAAGTAGGCTCAAGTGAGTGTGAACGATGCTGCCCTTCTCCTATTAGAGAAATATCTGCCAGCTGCTGCTGCAGAGCATAATCCTGCAAGGTGCTGACGCCTCTGCTTCCCATTGCCCAGGGGAGCTGGACCAGGGCACTTAAGGCAGGCAGCTCCCATTACTCACCTTAGTCAAACAATGAGTTTTCTCCCAGATCCTGCTCTTCCCTGTTATATAAAGGCTGGCTCTTTTCTACCTCCTTTTTGAAAGGCTCTCGACACTCTCAGGGACTGGGTACGTCGCTGCTTATCCTCAGCTGCAAGATTACAGAGCTGGCAGTGGTAAGGTCAGTGGGGCATGAGCACGGCTCAGCTGGAGAGCAGATGTGAGCAGATCATTTAAGGAAGGCAGATGAAATTCTCGGAGCCAAATGAGGATAAGACAAATTTTGAAGTGTAAGCGCTTTATTTCAATTCCTTTTGACTTGGTGTGCACATTATACCTGGGATGCTCCAGAATTAAGCACAGCAAAAGGGTAAAGAAGTTTCTCATGCTTGAACTTGGATGCATGAAGCCAAAGATGTAAAATGAGGTCAGCTGCAGTGAATCCTTTGATATTCGTTTAATGGATAAGTAGATAAAACTCTAAGGAAGGTTGCATGGGGGACTTTGAAATTTAACTACTAAAGCTCTCTATGATTTTCTCACAGGTATTTTACATAGCCAGGACCTTAGGAAGCATTTCTTAACCATGAGGGTGGTCAAATACTGGAACAGGCTTCCTACAGAGGCAACGAATGCCCCAGGCCTGGCAGTGTTTAAGAGGCATTTAGGCAATGCTCTCAATGTGCTTTAACTTTTGGACAGCCTTGCCTGAGCTGGTCAGGCAGTGAACTGGCTGGTCAGGCAATGGACTGGCTGGTCAGGCAATGGACTGGCTGGTCAGGCAAGGGACTGGCTGGTCAGACAATGGACTGGCTGGTCAGGCAGCAAACTGGCTGGTCAGGCAATGGATTGGCTGGTCAGGCAGTGAACTGGCTGGTTAGGCAGTGGACTGGCTGGTCAGGCAGTGAACTGGCTGGTCAGACAATGGACTGGCTGGTCAGGCAATGGACTGGCTGGTCAGGCAATGGACTGGCTGGTCAGGCAGTGGACTGGCTGGTCAGGCAATGGACTGGCTGGTCAGGCAGTGGACTGGCTGGTCAGGCAATGGACTGGCTGGTCATCACAGGTCCCTTCCAACTTAACCTATTCTATTCTGGTCTGGTCTGATCCATTTGGCAGTTTAACTGTTCAAACAGCTGGTGCTGCTCCACTGCAGGTCTCCTCAAGCTGTTTTCTCATGATTTTTGCTTCTGAACTGGAGGTAAGAGGTGCTCTGGCTCTGGGAAGTTCATCTTTTTGGTAGTCTTCGGGTTTGAGATTTGGGCTGAAGTCAAAAAGCTGAACTCTGGATCCCAGGAGCTGAATTCTCCTTTGGTAGGGGCAGGCTTTCAATCTGGTTCAGAGCTATCTATAATCCTTTTGTCATACTATTTCCTTTTTTGAATAGCTTCCTTATGTATTGAGTTCCAGAAATTCCAGGCTGGTGATACACATGGGAAACAGATTGCAACAGAGAACAGATTAAATTACTCAGGTCTAGGATTACTAAAGCTGAGTGATTTTGGTTTGTTTTGGTTTTTTGTTTGTTTTTTTTTTTCTTCTTGTGTTTGAAAAGGGAAGAAAAATCTTCCTTTTATTTATAGGTAGAAATCTGAGATCAAATGATTCTGAGCTACCTTTTCATTGGTCAGTCAGTGATCACCTGAGGAAAAAAACCAACAAACTGGCTTCTTTTGCCCTCCTGCATTTGAAAATCAGTTCTTACCAGTGCCGTGTATTTAAGGGAGTTCTAAGACTATAGTCTTAGATGCTTCAGGAAGCTTATTTTAGGAGGGAAGATTGACTGAATGCCAATAGACAGAGCTAATCATCAGGACATCTGGATTCACTTCTTAAGTCTGCTCTGTGACCTTGGGTCAGTGATTTAGGTCGAGCTTTTCCAAAATGTGCATTACTTGTAGGCACTTATCCTGGGTTTCAGCAGCACTGGAAATTAGGCTGGAACTCCATTTACTGTTTCAAAATCGGCTTCCCAAAACTGGGACACTCATAAAACCAGGCAGAAGTAGATGGCGTGCCCCTGTTTTCTCACTTGTACAACAAGAGTGGATAACTGTGTTTATGGAGTGTGTCGAGGCTCCTCGATGTAAAAGCATTAGAGGAGAGGAAGGATGGCAGCAGGCTGCTTGCAGCGTGCCACAGGAGTAGGCATTGTTCAGCAGAAATCAAAGGGCGCTGAACAAGAAGCAGACTTCCAAGACCTCCCACTTGGGCAGCCAAAGTGTACCCCAAACCGTGTGGAGGAGCAAGCTGATCTAAGGAAGCCCTGAAATGAGAGAGGCGAGGATGAACAGCGATCTGCAGAGCATCCAGCCCAGGCAGCTGCCTTCACACGTGGTGCCCAGCAGCAGCAGAGGCGACGCTGAGTTGCCCTTTCTCGGAGGGAGGATTGGAGGGTGCCCAGGGCAGTGCAGGCACAGCGAGCTGTGCGCTTCCAGGAGGCTCTGCTTTGTGTCACATACAGTCAGAGAGGGGCAGAGATGCTGTGTGCGTGTGGATTGGCTGTGCTAAATACCTGCCCGCCCAGTGGAGGAGTCCTGACAGCATCAGGCTGCTTTCATGCAATGGCCTGGGGAGCTGGCAGGTGACTCTTGCTTTTGCAGGAGCCTACAGCACCTTCACGGGTGCTTCCTGACACTTGCCGTGCCTATCAGGCTTGGGAGTCAGCTGATACACATTTACAGGGCAACGGCCAGGGGACTGCCATAGACAAAGGATGTTTGAGCTTTAATGAAAGTCCACAAATAGCTCCCACAGGACCTGCAAGCTGTGAGCAGATGGACTTTGAAGCCGAGCCACACAGAGCATTTTTCTCCTCGCCAGAGCAGAGCACCTTGGAAGTGTGGTCTTGGAAACACTTAGGACCCACTCTTGACTCAGCTGAAGCAGACCTTGAGCTTTACATTTAATTTTTACATTATTAATTCAAACAAACTTAAAGCAACCTACAGCAGAAGCAAACTCAAAGTGCTCATCTCTGCATCTGTACTGTCCTCAAGCATCTGAAATGCATTTTGTATACAAGACTGAGAAAGGCAAAGAAGAAATAAAAAAAATACATTGTTTGAAGAGAAAATGAGAACAACTAAGGGCACAAATGCTACTGGTGCCTCTTTCAATGAACTGGCAGTTGCTGGGGGTGTTCTCTTGCTGAGAAAAGTAGAGGAGGATGTATTTGGTTTAATTAAATAGCTGATTTTCTTTGTTGTCTGATGATTACATTTATTCTGTGCACAGGGAGAGCATAAGGCATAAAAGTAGGTAGTTTAATGACACTTTATGAGACTTTCTTTAATGAGACTTTATGTAGCTGTCTGCTTGGGCTGAGCTTCATTCACAGTAAATAGGAGAGGAATTACAAGAGGGGAGCCAGGGTAACAGATCAAAAAAGAAAGCTTTGCCCTCTTCATCCTGGTACCTGCACAGCCGCCGAAACAAAACCTGAAGCTGCCAAAGGACCCAATGGCCTCACTTAAAGCCACAAACACAGCCCGGGAGAGCTGCAACCCCCAGCACCTCCCGGGGAGGAGCTCCAGCTGGTGATCCCTGCAATCGAGGTGCCCAGCACCTGCTCCAGAGGCAGCCCTGCAGCAGCTGCAGAAGCCAGCTTAGCAGTCTGGGTTTCTGATAAAACTGTCCCAAGCTGATTTGTTCTGAAAAGTGTTCAGAAAAAGCTCTGGAATTAGTCAGATGGTGTCCATATTGCTTATACGGCAGAATCAATAGTTTGGGGTGGGTTTTTTTTTTTTTATCTTATCGAGCCCATCTTTTCATTACTGAAATTTGGGGTGGGCTTTTTTATCTTCTTGAGCCTCTCTTTTCATCACTGAATTTTTGGGGAGGATTTTTTTTTTTTTTTAGCTTGTTGATTCCCTCTTTTCATTGCTGAAATTTATTGGAGTGGTGTTTGGGGTTTTTTTTAGCTTGTTGAGCCCCTCTTTTCATCACTGAATTTTTGGGGAGGATTTTTTTTTTTTAGCTTGTTGAGCCCCTCTTTTCATTACTGAAATTTATTGGAGTAGTGTTTGGGGTTTTTTTTAGCTTGTTGAGCCCCCCTTTTCATTACTGAAATTTTTTGGGATGGGGTGGGGTTTTTTTAAGCTTGTTGAATCTCTCTTTTCATCACTGAAGTTTTTGTTTGTTTGGTTGGTTTTTTTTAATGTTATTGAGCTCCTCTTAGCATTACTGAAATTTGTTGTGTTGGGGATGTTTTTTTTTAATCTTATGGAGCCCCTCTTTCCATGACTGAAATTTAGTGGGTTAAGCTTCCCACACACACTCCCCACCCCTTGTGATTTGCCAGAGAAGTGGCTGTGATAGAAAGTGGCCTGAGGCATGAGAGGAGCTCTGCTCACCTTTCCTTCCCATGGTCCCTTAACCCCCAACATCAGGAGGTGAGCAGTGCAGGAGTCACCCTGGGTGTCAGTCTTGCTTCCCTTGCTAGCAATTGCTCTCGGTGGAGGTTTTTATTTTGCAGATCGCTCTGAAGTGCAATGTGTGTTTGTATCTGCTCACCCCCCACACACGCACACATGCGTTGGCACCATCAGATCAGCCACAAACCAAAGCAGAGCTTTAGGAGCATTTGTGTTTGCTGGAAATTTTGGAGAACATTCTGTTCAGAAGACTTGTGACTGTTAGATTTCAGCGCTGCTGCCTTCTCTTTAGCTCCGTGTGCCTTTCCTGGAAACAGACCCAGGAAAACACTCATCTTGATTTCTGCCGAGGGATTAACCCTGGGCAACTGCCTTTGCTCCCATCCTCCGTGAGGGAGAGCTGTGTTGTTAGCTGAGGGTTATTTGGCTCTATATCTGACCAAGTCAGGACTGTTTATAGATGAGGCATCACCACTTCATCCTGCAGCACACATTTGCCTTTCCTGGAGCAGCTGAATGGCTACAAATAAACGCAGGTGTTCATCCGAGACCGCACAAGTGTTACCTTTATATGCATTTTTTATCCCACCCTGCTTGTGGATTCTAGAAGCAGAGTTCTGTATCAGAATCAGCAGTGCTGCCTTTTGCCACGTCTTCGGAATTTTAAGGAGCTATTAGACAAATTGATAGAATTAATTAAGCTCATGTCTGCCTTGTTACAGAAACCCCGGAGACATTTTAAATAATACTCTACAATCTCCAATCGTTGCCCTGCAAGGTTTAGTAATTTGCTGGAACAGAACAGACTTGGCCAGCTATTTTCACCAGGATCTGACAAAAATCCTAGAGAACAAAATGTTCCAGTAATCATCTTTTTTTTTTTCTTTTCAAGTGTCTGTTAGGTTTTTAATCCTTTTCCCCCCTCTCCCCTTGACAGAAAACAGCATATCCTCCCAAACCCAACACACCACCGTTGTTCCTGCCCTGCATCTTTCATTTCATTTCTGTGCTGAATCACAGTGTTCTGATACAGCCTTTTTTTATGGTGTAATTGTTTTGTGTAATCCATTTTCTCCGGGCACCTCTTAGCTTCTGTCTGAAGCTGTTACTGCCATAATGAATGCAGTCATAAATCTGTCACAGGTAACAAGCTAAATTTAGAGCTCAATAAACCAGGGGAGGGTATGCAGTAGATAAGTGAATGCTTCGAGGTGCAGTGGTTACAACGGTGGCACAAAAAATCTGCTTCTGACAGATTGAGGGAAGAGGACATAGAATATTTGGTTCCCTGGCTGATTGGTCACCTACAGGCCAGTAAACAGAGGTGTGGAGTGAAAACAGAGGTAGAGTTAGAGCAATGCCAGCCTGCTAGGCTGCCCCAGAGAAGGTGCTGCCTGCCATGGGCTGTGCTGCTGGGCTGGGCTCTTTCCCTCAGCCAGCCTGCAGAGCAGGTGCAGGGTAGTGTCTCTCTGAAGGATGGAGCTGCACACTTCCACCGCTGAGCTGGAGGGGATCCCAGGGGCCAAAGGGCTGAAACTGCAATGAGGAGCTCCCAGGCAGGACAGGACCCAGTGCTACTGCACCTGGACCAAGGCAGTGTGGGAGCTGACTGTAAGGAAAGTAAGGATGAGGTTTAGTGGGAGACTTGGCTGTCTTAGATTTAATGTCTTAGGTTAAATGAGAGTTCTCAGAGGGCTGCAGCACCTCTGCTATGAGGACAGACTGGAAGAGTTGGGGCTGTGCAGGCTGCAGAAGAGGAGGCTCCCAGGGGACCTTCAAAAGGTTCTGAGGTTAACTTCAAAACAACACATTCCTTACTGTGGCCTTCCAGGATCTGAAGGGGGCTACAGAAGAGCTGGGGAGGGACTGTTTAGGCTATCAGGGAGTGCCAGGACTGGGGGGAATGGAGCAAAGCTGGAGGTGAGGAGATTCAGCCTGGAAGTGAGGAGGAAGTTGTTGAGCATGAGAGTGGTGAGAGGCTGGAATGGGTTGCCCCTGCAGGGAGGTGTTTGGGGCCAGATCCCTGGAGGTGTTTTTGGCCAGGCTGGCAGAGGCTGTGGGCAGCCTGCTCTAGGGTAGGGTGTCCCTGGGCATGGCAGGGGGGTTGGAACTGGCTGATCCTTGTGCTCCCTTCCAACCCTGACTGATTCTATGATTGTAATGGTTGAACTCAATGGTCTTTTATAACCTAAACAACTCTGTGATTCTGTGGTTCTATGCAGATACCCTCCTGACCTCCACCAGCATGATCCCTGAGGCAGTATGTCCCCAAAAGAGAATTTGGCAGTCGTGCACACCTCAGATCCAGGCAAGCTGAGCTCCCCCAGTTCAATGGTTGTCAGTACTGATATTAGTGTAACACTTCTCTCTCTTTTGAGAAAAAGAAAGTGAAAAAGCAGTGGAAAGATGAAGGCAAAATGATACAAGAAATCACAAGATGAAGAGAAACCACGTTTAAGAAAGGTCCAATCCTCTGAGTTCCAACCCAGTAGGTGTTAGGCAGATAAGTGAATGGAGCAGGAACAAGTGAAGAACCACAGAAGGGAAGGTGTGGCAGGGAAAGGACAGGTGAAATGCAAGCAGAAAAGAATTAAGCAAGCAGGTCAGATAATAGATATGTAACTCCTCTGCCAGGTCTGCTTTAGTTTGCGCTTCCCCCTAGTGCCTGCGCAGGCACCTCGGAAGTGGCAGCAGCGAGGCAGTGCTGGGTGGGATGCTCCAGCAGAGAGTGAGCTGCACGGAGCAGCTGCTGCTGCTATTGCCTGCTTTGCTGCAGTGCTGAGACTGAGCCTACTTGGAAGTGTTTGTTCCAAGAGTAAGTTTGTCACCGTATCTGCTCAGTGCAAGAGGAAAGCCTTGCAGCAGAGGGTTCGAAGAGCTGCTGCTGGGGCTTTCCTTCATGCTCTGTGTGATGCTTGATGTCTGGGGAGCTTGGGCATGGGCAGCACAGGACATGTGGCAGGACTTTGGTGATCCAGCACACGGATAGAGGTGGTGATCATTTCTGAGCTGAAGATTCAGGTGGTGATCATGTTTGAGCTGAAGTGCACATTGAGGTGGTGATCATTTCAGAGCTGAACTGCACATTGAGGTGGTGATCAGTCTGGAGTAGAACTCCACATCCTGTGGTGATCCTTGCTGAGCTGAGCTGAACACATTTGGGTGGTGATCATTGCTGAGCTGAGCTGAACTGAACATTTGGGTGGAGATCATTGCTGAGCTGGACTGGACGTTCAGGTGGTGATCATTTCTGAGCTGGACTGCACATTGAGGTGGTGATCAGTCTGGAGTAGAACTGCGCATCCTGTGGTGATTGTGTCTGAGCTGAACACATTTGGGTGGAGATCATTGCTGAGCTGGACTGGACGTTCAGGTGGTGATCATTTCTGAGCTGGACTGCACATTGGGGTGGTGATCACTCTGGAGCTGAGCAGCCACAAAGATTCAGCAGCTCCCTTTGGTTTCTCAGATGGCATTTACATTAGCATTGTATAATTGAGTCAGCAGCACTTTACTGGAAAGGTTAAGTTCTGCCTTTTAAAAATCAAATCAGCTGTTAGCTGTCAGCCACAGCCAGGCCCTCCTGTTGCCTGAAGAAGGATGAAGCATTGGCATATTGACATACAAATCATGCTGCAGGAGAATGCATTAACTCTCTTATTTATGGCTGCCTTGTGCCACAAAGGGTTGCAGCCTGCAGTTGAGGGCTCACTGCTGAAATCGTAGTGGCTAAAATCTGTGGAAATTATTAGCTCAGCTCATTTCCATCCTGAAAGTATTTCCTACAGTATGGATTTGAAGAATCCCTAATTGTCCTCTGTTACTTGAACACAACAATTTATGAGAGTATATACAACCACAACAAAGTTTTCAGAGAATCATGGAATGGTTTAGGTTGGAAGGGACCTCACAGCTCAGCCAGTTCCAACTCCTGTGTGCCATAGGCAGGGACACCTCCCACTAGATCAGGTCACTCAAGGCCTCATCCAATCTGGCCTTGAACACCTCCAGGGAGGTTGTGGAGCTCCACAACTTCCCTGGGCAACCTGTGCCAGTGCCTCACCACCCTCACTGCAAACAACTTCCTCCTAACATCCACTTTCAATCTTCCCTCTGACACTTTAAACCCATTCCTCCTCCTCCTCCTCTCATTACCAGACCTTGTCAATAGTCCCTCCCCAGCCCTCCTGCAGCCCCCTTCAGATCCTGCAAGGCCACTCCAAGGTCTCCTGGCAGCCTTCTCTTCTGCAGGCTGCAGAGCCCCAACTCTCTGTGCCTGTCCTCACAGCAGAGCTGCTGCAGCCCTCTCAGCTTCATCTTGGTGGCCTCCTCTGCCCTGGCTCCACCACTTGCATGTGCTGCTTGTGCTGGGGGCTGCAGAGCTGCAGACAGTGCTGCAGGTGGGGTGTGAGGAGAGCAGAGCCAAGGGGCACAATCCCCTCCCTTGCCCTGCTGCCCACAGCTGCTCTTGCTGCAGCCCAGCACACAGTTGCTGTCTGGGCTGCACTCACACTGCAGCCTCATCTTCAGCTTTGCACCAGCCCAGACCCCCAGGTCCTGTTCCTCAGGGCTTATGCATAGAGAATATTTTGATACCTGTTGATAGAGTTGGGAAAAGCAATCAAATTAGCTGGGTTCAGGGCCCCTTTTTAGGTGAATGGTGAAAGCTGCATTTGTTGCTGACCAGGAAGAAATGTGCATCATTGCACTCATGGAGCAACCTTTGCCTCAGCATCAGTGACATAACCAAATAACTAAAATGAAATCTGTAATGAGGCATTCATAGGAACTCTTGGATGCAGAAGATAGTTCTCACTGATCTGATGTTCCATTAAGAGTTCTTCTGAGGCAATGTTAATATTTTGATTATTTGCCAATAAACAAATGTTTTCTTTGGTCCAAAGCCTGCAGTTTTAGATAGCTCCAGAAGCCAGACAGGTCTGCAAAACAAAGAATCTTTTTAAAATTCCCATTCTGTCTTCAGTGAAAAATGTGCCAGAGTATTGCAGATAGCATGGAACAGTACTTGAACTGTATTACCTGTGTGACTGAGAAGTCCATTCATCTTGTTAAAGCTGTCCTACTACATTACCCTTTCTGTAACCCTGGAAACAACTTCAAATGCTATGATATTTGAAAAGTCTAAGATATAACTGGCCCTTAAAAGGCTGTGAGTGTTTTTTGAGATTCCCTGTACAAGAGAGGGAGGAAAAAAAAAGAAACCTCACAACCTTTTCCCTCTGCAGAGGGCATTAAGTGATGATGGCTGTGCATTTCTTTGTGAAAAAGCCAATCCTTGCCACTTGTAGGTGAGATGAAAGATGATGTGAGCAGCACTGCCAAGTCTCCTCTGCCTTTAACTGCCCACAGAGTTCAGAAATCCTTCTCTCTCTCTCTCTCTCTCTCTTCTGCTACAGGAGGGGATTTTTCAGGAGGCAATCAATTAAATAAATATTTTTTTTAAAAAGTTGATCCCTCCAGTTAATATGGGTAAGGTCAAAGAGATTCTATCTGGAGCTCTTTAAAATACTCTTAAGGTGCAGAGATGAAGCTGTCGGTAGTGCTAAGTGCCTTACCTTGCTGAGGAGTGTACGCAGCCCTTATGAAACTATTCTTAAGTATTCTGGTTACTATATTTAGCTCCAGCTCATAACGAGACAAAAAGCACTTAGCTAAATGTAGTCCTGAAGTGCTTAATCTGGTTAAGAATAGTTTGTCCTTAGGTGTCTCCTGCTTAGACTTTTTGCAGCTCACAACCCTGCTGCATCATGGAAAAGGCTCCTCTGTGTGCTTGGGCCTGTGGATTCTTTTATGGCCACGTATTCTGCTGGGACCTCAAAGCCTGGTGTTGGCTGAGCACACTTCCCACAGTCCCTGGTACTGGTGTGGGAAGCCTCATTCCTCTGCAGCCATACAGCAGTGGGATGTGATGGCTGCAGCTAGAGACTGCAGAAGCTGGGGGTTGTTCCCCAGTTTGGTCTGGCTGAGCACTAACTGGACTCTTGTCTGACTCAGTGTCCAAACAGCTTCCCTCAACTTACAGCTCTTCAAGCTGGCTGGAAGGGCAAGCACCTGAGCAAGGCACAAAACCTGTTGGGCTTCCTGGGAGTTTCCAGGTGCTGGACAGCCCATGGGCAAGGACAGTCTGAAGGTTTCTGCATAGAGCTTTGCACCCGGAGCTTGCCAAGCATCCTTTTGTTTAGCTGAATTTGTGTGTACTTAAACCCATCTAGAAAATGTAGAGAGTTTCCTGGGAAGTTGTGATTGCAGTTTTTATAATGTAACTCATTGCTTTACAAAGAATTTTCTTCATACCTGCATATCGCTGAAGTTATTTTAGGAAAACTTCTGCATGGGTCATACTTCTAGAGGAGAAACAACTGCATGAGTGGGACAAACCAGCACGGACTGATGAGCAGCAGGGACTGAGATGAGCACCTTGGGCTTCTGGTAGCTCGAAAGGGTAAAACATGATCACAGAATCACAGGATGTCAGGGGTTGGAAGGGACCCAAAGAGAGCATCGAGTCCAACACCCCAGGACAATGTAGCTCAGGGCACACAGGAACACATCCAGACAGGCCTGCAAAGGCTCCAGACAAGGAGACTCCACAACCTCTCTGGGCAGCCTCTGCCACTGCTCTGGGACCCACACAGGCAAGAAGTTGCCTCTGGTGTTGAGCTGCAACCTCCTGTGCTGCAGCTTCCATCCATTGCTCCTTGGCCTGTGGCAGGGAGCAGTGAGCAGAGCCTGTCCCCCCCCTCCTCACTCTCAGCCCTCAGACACTTACAAACATTGATTCAATCCCCTCTCAGGCTTCTCTTCTGCAGACTCTCAGCCCCAGGTCCCTCAGCCTCTCCTCCCCAGCCAGTGCTGCAGTTCCCTCAGCATCCTCACAGCCCTCCCCTGGACCCTCTCCAGCAGTTCCTGTCCCTCTGAAACTGGGGAGCTCAAAACTGAAGGCAGTGCTCAAGATGAGGTCTCACAAGGGCAGAGTAGAGGGGGATCATATGATGATGGAATAGTTTAGGTTGGAAGGGACCTCAAAGATAATCTAGTTCATCACACACTGCTTTTGAACTAGGGCAAAGGCCTGTAACTTAACCAGCATAGAACAGCAGAGCAGATCCCTTGTGCTGAAACTGCAGGTGTTGTGCTCAGTAGCAGCTCCACCAGTAACATCCAGAGCTGCATGAGGATTTCCCCTGGAAGTTCACATTCCCAACTGAAAAGGATCACTTCACCCCAGCTGCCTTTGTTACTGACTCAGCACTGAAAGAGAAGAGGCATTTGGTGTGCTCCGTTCTGTTAGGAGCTTCAAGTCTCCTGCGGATAACTTCCATCTCTCTGTGTCCAGAGAAGGGCAGCAAGGCTGGGGAGGGGCCTGGAGCACAGCCCCAAGAGGAGAGGCTGAGGGAGCTGGGGGTGTGCAGCCTGCAGAAGAGGAGGCTCAGGGCAGAGCTCATTGCTCTCTGCAGCTACCTGAAGGGAGGTTGTAGCCAGGTGGGGTTGGGCTCTGCTGCCAGGCACAGAACAAGAGAACACAGCCTCAAGCAGGCAGGTTCAGGGCAGGTTCAAGCTGGATGTTAGGAGGAGGTTCAGTCTGCAGAAGAGAAGGCTCCCAGGTGACCTTCTGGTGGCCTTCCAGGATCTGAAGGGGCCTACCAAAAAGCTGGGGAGGGACCTTTTAGGCTATCAGGGAGTGCCAGGACTGGGGGGAATGGAGAAAAGCTGGAGGTGGGGAGGTTGAGGCTGGAGGTGAGGAGGAAGTTCCTGAACATGAGAGTGGTGAGAGGCTGGAATGGGTTGCCCCTGCAGGGAGGTGTTTGTGGCCAGATCCCTGGAGGTGTTTTTGTCCAGGCTGGCAGAGGCTGTGGGCAGCCTGCTCTAGGGTAGGGTGTCCCTGGGCATGGCAGGGGGGTTGGAACTGGCTGATCCTTGTGGTCCCTTCCAACCCTGACTGATTCTGTGATTCTATGAAGTTCTTGCCAGAGAGTGATTGGCATTGGAATGGGCTGCCCAGGGAGGTGGTGGAGTCCCCATCCCTGGAGGTGTTGAAGCAAAGCCTGAATGGGCACTGAGTGCCATGGTCTGGTTGATTGGCTGGGGCTGGGTGCTGGGTTGGGCTGGATGAGCCTGGAGGTCTCTTCCAACGTGGCCAATTCCATGACAGGTGTGTCACACTGTGTGAGCCAGTCTTTTTCTCAAGAAGAGGGCTGGCATCATTTCATGGAGCTGCAAGGAGCAGGACTCTGGCCTGCTTTCTGACCTTACTCATGTAAACCTCCCCTACAAAGCACTCTCACTGTGTCAGCCCTCTCCAGCATTTATGTCTGATGTGTGTCTTGCAGTGATCCTTCATAGAATCAACCACGTTGGAAGAGACCTCCCAGATCACCTCCCTCCTTGTATTTCCTTCCCTTTAAGCTGTCTTTGGTACCTGAAGCAGCGAGAGAGCTCTCAGCAGTCCTTTCAGTGGTCCAAAATGTGGGGGTGTCTTTGTCATTCACCATGCCACTGGTAGTGGCAGTGAGTTCTTTGCAGTGTCTTGAGCTGGTGTTGGAACTAATGGCCACAGCCATTGGTGAACCTAGGCTCAAAGCAGGGAGGTCACTTCAGGGGCTTTGAAAGCTTTTGGATTTGGAAACCTGACTGTTGCTGTCACTGATAATCATGGGCAGTCTGGTTGCTTCTGTGTCCTTCTCAAGAATGTGGCTCACCTGAAGCCAAAAGACTTCCTACAGGGATGGTTTCAGAGAGAGGAGCACTGTGGTATTAGTCAGGAGTTGAGGCTATTCATTAGTATCATTCAATTCTGAAACAAAAGGAGGTCTGTGGGTCCAGCCAGTATCAAATCTTAATGGGAAGCCTTAAACCCATCAACTGGTGAGTGGTTGTGGCTTGTGCTGACATTAGTTGATCATGCTGATCTCAAAGAAGGATTTGGGTTGCAAGGTTGGATGGATTAAGTGTGGATCACAGTTGCTGGCTTTCACAGCAGGTGTGCCAGGTAGGCTGTCATACTTTGGAAGGGCCCTAAGCTAGCAGGGCTGTTCCTCCACCCTGCTGGGCAGCATGGCTCTTTGGACCAGAGAAGAGAAGCTGGCCTTCCCAAGCTGTTTCTGCAGCCGTGGGTGGTGCACACAGAGCCAGCAGCCCCACGGCACAGTCCAGCTCCTGATCCTGGAGGCTTTGCAGACCTTTCACCAAAGCATGTTTCTAAGTACTTGAGCATGTTTCTAACTGACAGTGGTAGACTTTTTCATTGTGAAGTGATTGCTGCTCTCTGGGCTCAGTCTTGTCTGCAGCCATGTTTTAACTGGATTTACTCTTCCTTCCAGGATTAATTTTTCATCATCTCTTATTTACATGGTGATAAAAAGTGCTAATCCCACTCCGTCAGTCTGGACTGATGAATCTGAGGAATAGACCAGGTAATTTCTAATTTGCTTTGCACTCTTGGTGACTCAGGAAGTGAGAGCTGCACCCTCCCTGTGGAGTGCATTCATATTTTGGGACAAAAGTAATCATACAGTTTCTTCTGCCCATCTGTGGGGAGGAAGAGCCTTGCCTTGGAAAAGCAAAGGAAGGATCCATTTTTGTAGCTTTTACTGTGAGCAGCATCTTTGCCTTCCTGTCGGTTGTGGGTGGATTTATTTCATATTGCTTCTATAGCCATCAAGTTGTTTGAGCCTGGAGTATTCTCAAAGCAGGAAAAAAAAAAAAACATTTGGGTGGTGGGCAGGATGGGAGGGTTTTGCCAGTGAAAGTGCTCACTAGAGATGGAAGCAGATTGGTGCTGGTACCAGGGGTGGGTGTGATTTCCTCTTCAGAGGTGTCTGAGGAGGGTGAAACCCAGCAGAGCTGACCCAAGTGACATGATGTGGCCTGCATCTGCCTGACTCCCCAGGGTTCCCCAGTCACTGTTTTGCTGCAGGAATATGTAGAGCCCAGGAAACTCAAGTCAGATTCTCTCTTTCTCCCTGGTTAGTGCCAGGTAATGAAGTTATAACTTGAAGTCTGGGGCAGGATGCTATTCAGATGCTGTGGTGGAAGTCCAGCAGTGCATGCAGTAGTCACTGGCTGCAGGATGCTTTGCGTGCACCTGTCTGTCCTGCCATCTCTTACAGTACCCTGCTGTTGCCTAATACTAGTCCTTTGGGAGAAAGTTTCCTTCTTCCTCCTGTGGCCTTCTACTGGGAAAGCCTCACAGTGCTTGAAAGCAGCCAGTGGCCTGTTAGAATTGCCCAGGCAGGGCCGTGCAGGTGCTCCCTGCTACAGACAGCGAGGCCAAGTCGGCTCTCGGAGGAGATGCTGATGCCTTGGCAGCGTTGCCCATCCTGTGGCAGAGGGGAGAGCAGAGGCAGGCAGAGGTGCTGCTGGCTCTCAGCTCTTTCCCTCTAAAGTCATGTTTGTGTGTGTGTATGTTTGGGCACACAGTGATGGCTTCGCTTCTCAAGCCTCGGGAGCTGACAGAGCGAGCAAGGAACCACATCATAAATGGGGAGCTGGGGAAAGGGAAGACTGAAACCTTCAGGAAGTTATAAAGTACAAAACCCTGTAGGCTCTGCATTCTGACAAGATCAGGGAATGTGTCTCAATAAGTACTTCTGTCTTTTCCTTCCAGAGCCCTGTGTTGTGTAAACGAACTGATGGATGAAGATGAGAAGGACAGGGCAAAGAGGTATGAAGGGATGCACAGAGCACTGAGAGTGGAAGCTCTCTCAAAGGAGAACTGTAAATGCTGTGTTGTCTGATGCTTGGAAAAGTGCTTGGGGCCACTGATGTCAGAGGCAAACCCCCGTGCAGTGCTCAGGCTGTGTTCAGCAGACCACAAACAGCACGATTATTAAGTCACCGTTCATGAAACTTCTCACAGTGTGTTTGAGCACCTCTACAGTGGCTTAATCAGCTGAGTGGTCCTTAAATTCTGTCGTTGTGCCCTCAGAATCTGGTGTTATCCCATGGCTGTTTATTATCTTGATGCAGGACTCCTGACCTGTGATTTTATTGGCATCATGCAGTGCTGCCCACCTGGGGTAGAGCTCCCTGTGAAACTTAGAGAGCAGTCCTGCTTTAGCACAGGTATGAGTTAGTGTCCCTCCAGAGAAGCACTTGGCTCAGTTCTAATCAGTCATCACACACAGAGCTGGCTGTGAATGTAAATGCTGGAGCTGAGGAGCTCCAAATGCCAACCCCAATATGAATAGAAATGCTTCCTGCATAGCAGCCTTGCTCTAGATCACAGGAAGCTTGGATCATCATGAATGCCCTTGGAGAGAACATAGCTATTGCTGGAAGAGGTTGTATGAAAATAGGTTATCTCAGATAGCACCTTGGAAGAAATGGGCTGGGTTTGCTTTCTCCTTTGTTGTGTTTAGCGGAGGGGAAAGCTCTCATAAAGCATCCTTAATTGGTGCTAATGCAAACTACTCTGTGGTTTCTGCAGCCAGGCTCTTAGCACCTCCAGCTTCATGTATCGGGGCAGCAGATTTCCAAAACCAGATACAAGGGCACATGCTTGGCTTTATTCTTCAGCTGGGTTGCCTCTGCACACTGCTGCCTCTTCACAGAGCTACTTTTTCAAGTACAAATCAGGGGATAAGGAACCCTTCGCATTTTGACCTTTGTGTGTCTGTGTACTAACTGCAAACCAAACGCTTATAAAAATGAGGTGGGCAAAATGTTAGCGTGTAAGATGCCAGATCGAGTTCAGCAGGACACTTTCACCTCATTATCAGTGTTTTTGAAACAGTGGGGAGATGCCTCTGGAATGTATGTAAGGATTTGGTCTTGCTCAAATGGCTGTAAACTGTGTTTGTTACATCCAGGCGTTGCTTGCTCACAGTGAGTTCAGTCCTGCTGCATGGATCTAGGCAGCAGCAAAGGCACTTAGACCCAAGCCTAATTTTAAAGAAATGAGTAGTCCCAGCAGAGTTTATATTCGTGTATTTTAAAAGTGTCTTGCTGGGGCAGGACCATTTGGCTCTCTCTGGACCGAGCTGTAGCTTCGTTTTACTTAGCAGTACCTGCACTTCTGTCTCCCAGGGCATCACGCAACAAATCTGAGAAGAAGAGGAGAGACCAGTTCAATGTCCTCATCAAAGAGCTTTGCACCATGCTGCAGGGCCACGGCCACCCCCTCAAGATGGACAAGTCCACAATACTGCAGAGGACCATCGACTTCTTACAGAAACAGAAAGGTACTGGAAGGCACTGCTCTGGTCCCGTGGAAGGCACTGGCTCTGCAGATGCAGAGGGAAACTCTTTTCCCTGCAGATGCAGAGGGAAACTGCTTTTCCCAACCACTTAAAACCCCCAGGAAAGACATGAACCTAAGTGAGGGGCAGAATAAGGCCCAGCAGTTGGCCTCAGGAAACAAGCAAGGTTTGAATGCAGTGTTGACCAGTTAAGGATAGATCTGCTTGAAAAGATGGGGTGCTGGATGCTTTATCATGCAGTGACTCTCTGGCCTTTGCCCCCACCACCAGCATGCTTTGTGCCCTCTCAGATGGAGCATGAGGGAGAAGAGAATCATAGAACCATAGAATCAGTCAGGGTTGGAAGGGACCACAAGGATCAGCCAGTCCCAACCCTCCTGCCATGCCCAGGGTCACCCTACCCTAGAGCAGGCTGCCCACAGCCTCTGCCACCCTGAGAAAGAGAAAGAGGTGAGGAACAGCACACTCTTCAAAAGCCAGGGGACATGGGGTTCTGTGCCCTGTCCCCAGGTTTCCTGGGGGAGGTGGTGGCTGAGCACAGCCTGTCCTGCTGCCTGGCCATTCCCACAAGTCTTCCTGAAACAGCTCCAGAGTCACAGACACTCTCTCCTCATAGTGATGCTCAGCTACTCTGAAACCACCCCATTGACCTTAATTTGTGAAGGATCTCTTCAGACCAAAATGTCTTCTCTTCCTTTGCTTGATTTCTAATGTGCTTGTGTCGTGACGGTGTGGAAGATGACAGTTGCCTACAAGAAGAGTGTGTGTGGAGAATGATCTGAGGATGATTCCTCTGAAAGCCTCTTAAAAGAAATGTAGTGTTGCTTGAAACTGGAAAAAAAAAATCGAACTAGCATGAGTCATGTTGCTTTTTGATGTTTTCTCTTTAAGAAATCACAGCACAGACAGAAGCCTGTGAGATTAGACAAGACTGGAAGCCTTCATTTCTTAGCAACGAGGAGTTCACCCAGTTGATGTTAGAGGTAAGAAGAAATTAAAGCTGCATAGATTAGTGAAAAGTAATCAGTTCAGTGGACTTGATCAGAGCTGCAGAGTTCCTTTTCACCTGTAGGTTCCAGTGTTAATGTTAATGATTTCTACTCTGCTGGCACATATGATACAAACCTGAGGGAGAACAGGGTTGTGCTAAATGCTTTGCAAACACGGAATTAAAAATATGATTGCTTCCCCTTAAAGATAAACAGCTTTTCATGTGGGAATGAAGGCAGATTTGGCCTGGTGAAAGAGGAAAAGAATTGCCCTTCTTAGAAGAGCTGCTAGAGCTTGAAGCTTTAGCAAAAACTTGAAAGGACCTGAAAAAAGCAGAGCAGCTCTTTGCCTCCCACGTCCCATTAGCCAGGCAGCATTTACTTTGCTGCTTTTGCTGCTGCTGCGGTGCTGTGCTTGTGATGTGACTGCTCTGTCTTCTCCTTGGATTGCTTTTAAGTGCATCCAGGAGAACAGTTCTGATACCACCTCCTCCTCCTCTAAAATGCATAGCTGATCTGTAAACACCCCAGGAGTCTGCATTTTTCCTCTCTTGAGGATATGGCTTCAGGTTTCTGCTGCATGCTCCTCTGGCAAGGGCATCTCCTACCCTGCGTGGGCAGCTGCTGCACTTTGCCCCACCAAAATAAGGGAGTATGCTGGGAGGTGCTGCAGTGTCTTAGTTATTCCTTTTCATCAGGATGTCATGACTCACCTCCCTGGAAAAGTCTGCTCATTCTTTCTGGGAATTTCTCTCAGCAAATAAGCTAGTTTGTTCCAGCTGAATCAAAACAAATCCCCCCCTTTAGAAGTGGCAGGGGAGAGAAAGCCCTTTAACAACCACTGGCTTGCTGGACTAAGATCATTGAACAGTTTACTTAAAATCAGCAGTTTATTCCAGAGAGGGCTCATTTTCAGAAGAGTATGATAGTGAGCTGTGGAAGATGGTGAATGCTGCATCTTTGGCTCCCTTTAGCTAAGCTGCAGAGCAGCATAACACTTATCTTTAGAACTGACTTTGGGCATGGTGCTGACAGAGATTAAACCTCCCAGATCTTGGTAGGTGTTAGAAAGCAATAGAGACAGACACTGGGTCAGTGGTACAGGAAGATGTTGTGAAGAGTAGGGAGAACACCCAAAGACGAAGGCACACGGAGTCAGAACAGAGAGAACACCCAAAGAGGAAGGCACATGCAGTCAGAACAGAGAGAACACCCAAAGAAGAAGGCACATGCAGTCAGAACAGAGAGAACACCCAAAGAAGAAGGCACATGCAGTCAGAACAGAGAGAACACCCAAAGAAGAAGGCACATGCAGTCAGAACAGAGAGAACACCCAAAGAAGAAGGCACATGCAGTCAGAACAGAGAGAACACCCAAAGAAGAAGGCACATGCAGTCAGAACAGAGAGAACACCCAAAGAAGAAGGCACATGCAGTCAGAACAGAGAGAACACCCAAAGAAGAAGGCACATGCAGTCAGAACAGAGAGAACACCCAAAGAAGAAGGCACATGCAGTCAGAACAGAGAGAACACCCAAAGAAGAAGGCACATGCAGTCAGAACAGAGAGAACACCCGAAGGGGAAGGCACATGCAGTCACTCAAAAGGGACAGAAACCACTGTGAATAGGGAAGAGGAAATAAAATTTAAATGTATTGTGTCAGTAGCCTAAAAATGAGTGCTTCAAACAAAAATAATCAATCTTTAGATCCTGCCTGTAATGTCCATAAATTGCTAAAAATACAGCATTGTGTATTTTTCCTGTCCCAGCTTATCCATCCATCCATCCATCAGTCCCCCCCGGTCCATCCATCCGCAGTGCTGGGTTTGCCGTGATGATATCTAACACCTCCCTACACACCAAACTGGTTAACTGTTGTGCAACTCAGAACACATAATGAAGTGAATGAAGTCAGTAGGATTTGTGCAGGTGTAGAAATTCTAACCACCACCACCGTCTTGCTTCATGTTGAATAAATACTCCCCAGGTGAAAAACAGGAGTCGATTTGGTATTAACCAGCAAGTAAGCATCCAAGAAGAATGCTGAATTAGACAGCATGTGCCATTTTTATTTTTTCCTCATTGAACTGCCACTTCCATATTCCAAAATTGATTTATGTTAGTTTCAGTAGGCTGTGAGAAGCATTAACAAAGAATACATGAGTCTATCATATTTTAAGTTGTTGCCTTGCATAATTCTTTTAAATTATTTTTTTTCCTTTCTCTTTTTTTTTTTTTGCCTGCCTTTTATCATTAGGCACTAGATGGCTTTCTCATTGCTCTTACCACTGATGGGATTATTATTTATGTATCTGATAGTGTTTCCTCTCTGCTTGGACACTTACCGGTAAGTTCTGACCACGCAGCACGATCATTCCCTTGCAGTAACACTGCCCCATCGCTGCAGGGCTGGGCATGGGGTTTGGTCCAGCCAAAAAGGCAACTGACTGTAGGTGGGGAGTAAACCAATATACTCCCAGGGAGTTTGTCCAGGTCCTGTGATTAGCAGATCCTCTTTCAGGGTCTAAAAGGTCGCCCTGAGCACAAGCACTGTGCTAATAGATCAGCACTTGTCTGAACGTCCAAAGGATGGTCTGGGTGACCCCAGCAGCTACACAGAAAACCTGTTTGTGAGATCTCCCCATGCTGGACCTCTTTGCAGATAACTTAGGGATTATTTCAGGACTGAACCTATGCTCTTCTGATGGTGCTGAGCTTTTCTTCCTTGGGCCCGTGATCTTGAGCAACAAGTATATGGCCCCAAGAGCTTTCTGGGAGAGTTTCCAGAAATCAGTTAGCTGCTGGGTGCAGAAATTTGTGCCAGTCCCTCAAAAGCATATTTTAATTTTCTATCTGGTGAGGCACCAATGATGTTATTGGAGGGCAAATTTTACCACAGAGTTAACCTGGCTGAGCCTCCTGGTGTGCTGGCATGTTGGTAGCAGCCCTTTGGTCAGGATGTGTGGGTTTATCAGCACAAGAACACTTGCAGGTCAAGCTGATCTTTTCAGTATAAGTATGCATTATGAGAGGAGGATGAGTTATCCAGCCTAGAAGACAAATGCAGTATGAGAGGAGGAAATCTCCACTTCTGTCTCGTGTTTCCAAAGTGAAGTGTTTAAAATTTTAATTTTGGCATGGTATTTCTCATCGTGTTGCATTCCTGTGGTACCAGAGACTCTTCTCCAGCTTGCATCTGACTGAACTGAAGAGTAGCCTCTGGGATGCATTCAACCTTTTAAACACAGATAATAAACCCAAGGTGAAATAACCCAAGGGTCACATTCAGCCCTAGATCCATCTGCGGGTGGATTGGGCTTCCTCGTCCTGAGCATCTGCAGCAGAGGGGCAGTGTCTGTGCCGTGCTGTGAGATGAAGAGGTGTGTGTTTGTGTCAGGCTGTGCTGCTGAACATGACAAAGCATTCTCTTGTATCAGTCAGATTTGGTGGACCAAAATATATTAAACTTCCTGCCTGAGCGGGAGCAGAGCGAGGTGTACAAGCTCCTTTCTCCACATGTGCTGATGACAGATCCTGTTGCAGCTGATTTTCTGAACGGTAAGCTCTGCTCTTCTCTGCCACTCAGGGAAACCTGCCAAAGGCAAAGAGCCCCTGGGGAGCCCGCACAGAGCTCTCCAGCTTTTTCACTCTCCTGCCTTCCACTTGTGTTTGCTGCACTTAGTACTTCTGCCTTTTAATTCGGCATCATCTAACGTTCATGCATGCTCCCAGCACTCGGTCTTTGATTTACACAGACTCTGGTTTGCTCTCTGCACTAGGGCAGTGAAGTTGCCCTCGTTAATTAATCTTAAATTAATTTTTCCCAAGGCAGGATGCTGGACTGAGCCAGCGAGAGGAGCAAGGGACTCAGGGGAAGGGTAGGAGAAGTCCCAAAGGGATTTGTCAGAGTGTTTGTTCCTTAGGAATCTTGCCTGTCTCAGGACACCTAAGGAACCCTGCATGCAATTTAAGCAACAGCCTTCCTATTTGAACAGATCTGGCTGCTATCCCACTCTCAAAATGTCCCCATGCTGCAGAAGCTGTTCCCAGCAGTCTTTAAAGTCTTCTTAACACCCACATTTCACCAAGCTTGTGTCAGGCCCCTCCTTTACCAGTGGTTTGGCCATGGCCAAGCAGTGCTTGCTTCTCCTCGCTGCTGCCCACAGGCATCAGTGGGAACTGGGCAGCCCTCGTGTTCTGCCCTGCATTGGTTCCCCTCTGGCTGAAGACCTCATGGTCTAATGCCTGGAGTCCAGACCTTAGGCAGGAAATTCAGTAAGAGTGTGGCACAGTGCCCTCCACAGTTAATGGAAAGGCTTGAGAGGCTTCAGTGCCTTCTGGATCTGGGTCCTGCTAAGCAGTGCCAGAGTGGAGTGCTGCAGAATCCCTTCGCAGTTTTGCAGGAAGTTGTGTGTGGACAAAGCCAGAGGAAGATGCTGCTGATCAGTGTGCCAGGGCTGCAGAGCCAGCGTAGTGGAGTGGCTGCAAAGGCAGGGGAGAAGGGATAAGAAGAGATCTCCCTAAGCAGAAGCAGTTAATTGTTGCTCCTAGTAGTTATATTTTTACTTGGGGGTATCAAGAGCATTGCAGCAGGGTGTGCTCAGGTGCCACAGCAGCAGGGTTGGTACCAGCACCTCGATCATGTGTGGTGTGTGCTCAGGTGCAGGCTCCTGGTAACACTGTGTGTGTCTCCCTCTATTTCTCTCGTTTCAGCAGAAAAACAAATAGAATTTTGCTGCCATTTAGCAAGAGGCAGCTTAGATCCAAACGAACCCCTGATGTATGAATATGTGAAATTTGTAGTGGATTTTAAGTATTTTACTCATGGTAAGTTACGGCTCCAGTCTACCTTTCTCTGTCTCCTGTAGATTGTGTGTTGTTCTGTAGCCTCCTAAAGGCCTCGTTGCAGCTGAACATGCTCCATAATTGGCAGAGGTGGAAGGAGCTGTGGATATGTTGGAGATCTTTTCTCACACAAAAGTGGTGGGGAGGCTGTTGGTCAGAAAAGGGCACTCTTGTGCGTGCTGTGTTTGAAGAAGTGACAGCAGACTGCTTCTGCCTCCTTTGCACCCACTGCCCCTTGTAAAGCAGCCTGCTTACCCACGTACCCAGTAAAGTGTGCTCTTCTCTTTCACTTCTGACTGTCAGCTGACACATTTTAAAGATTAAATAGTTGGAACAGCCTGCAAGAACTTGAATCTCACAAGTGCTGAGCTCAGGATGGCTGACAAAGAAGACTGTGAGCTGCTCAGAGCTCTGATACAAAGCTTCCCCTGCAAGCCAGGGGTAGGTGGTTACAACTGTGTAACTCAGAGCCAAAAGGGTCTGTGGTGGTTTAAGCAGTTCCCTGCCCCCCCCCCC
>VWZI01012918.1:191801-212771 GCA_013396835.1 Psilopogon haemacephalus | reverse complement strand
CTTCCCCAATCTTATCTCACCACCTGCTGATGCTGAAGATAAGCTGAGGTAGCTCAGCCAGGGGGGATTAACAATAGGGAAGAAGTTAGTAGAATTCTTAAGAATCAGCTACAAAAGACAGAGACAAAGGAACCATGCAAGGAGCAGCCACAGCCCAGCGAGGTCTGAAACCATCTACACTATCTATATTTTGGTTACAAAACTTAAAACCAATTTTTTTCTTTCTCAGTGCAGCTCTGGGTGCAGTGCCATCCTGTGTTTTCCTCTCTCAGCCAATAGTCTAATTTCTCACTCAAATTCTCCAGTTAGTTCAAACCAGCACAGGGTCATACTTGAAATAACATCAGCGTGTATCAGTGTGGCATCGCCTTGTGGGGAGGAGGAGTTTGTTGCTTGGGTTTCATCAGTCACTGTACCTGCCTTAACATGAAAAGAAAGCTCTGCTTCCTCTTCTTCTTAAATAAATTGTCTGCTTCTGTCTAGTGCCTACACCCTCCTGTAATGGCTTTGAGTCAGCTATTGCACGAGCATTCAGGTCAGCCACGGAGGAGCAGATTTGCCTTGTAGCAACTGTTCGTCTTGTCACACCACAGTTCTTAAAGGTGAGAGCCTGGGGGCTGCTGCTGCTGCTGGAGCCACAGCCCTGTGCTGGCCTCTGGGGGGGGCATCGCTGTGACAATCACAGGATCAGCCAGGTTGGAAGAGACCTCCAAGCTCATCCAATCCAGCCTAGCACCCAGCCCTAGCCAATGGCACTCAGTGCCCATCCAGGCTTTGCTTCAACACCTCCAGGGATGGGGACTCCACCACCTCCCTGGGCAGCCCATCCCAATGCCAATCACTCTCTCTGTGCAGAACTTCCTCATAATGTCCAGCTTAAGCCTCCCCTGCCACACCTTGAGGCTGTGTCCCCTCCTTTGTCCCTGGGTGCCTGGTAGCAGAGCCCAACCCCAGCTGGCTACAACCTCCCTTCAGGGAGCTGCAGAGAGCAATGAGCTCTGCCCTCAGCCTCCTCTTCTGCAGGCTGCACACCCCCAGCTCCCTCAGCCTCTCCTCTTGGGGCTGTGCTCCAGGCCCCTCCCCAGCCTTGCTGCCCTTCTCTGGGCACCTTCCAGCACCTCAACATCTCTCTTGAATTGAGGGGCTCAGAACTGGACACAGCACTCAAGGTGTGTGCTGAGCACAGGGGCAGAAGAACCTCCCTGCTCCTGCTGCCCACACTGCTCCTGCTCCAGCCCAGGACGCCATTGGCTCTGCTGGGCACCCTGCTGGCTCATGTTCAGCTCCTGTCTACCAGCACCCTCAGGTCCAGCCACTCTGCCCTGTTGCAGCAGCCTCTCAAAGAGTGCAGTCAGCAGCACAGGTTGGTTGTGCAGAGAGTTGGTAACAGAGAGGACACCACAGCCCTTGGGAGTGGGAGACAGCATGAGCACATATTTTGGATCAGGAGACACAAAGCAGGAGTGGCTTTTGAGAAGAGGTGGTGTGGCTGTGGGGTGTCTCTGAGCTGTCAGCCCAAAGGAGCACCAGTACAACATAGCCAGCTAAGCCACCTCAGACGTTGCTCCATTGTTCAAAAAGGCTGTGTCTGGTGGGCTCTCTGGGCCTGTAGCAGCTCTGTGATGCAATGCAGTCACAGCACAGGTGCTTCTTGCTCCAAAGAGCATTGGCCAGCTCAGTTTGATTCAGATACCAATATTTACAGAAGGCTGGGAAATTCTGCCTCCAGACTGCAAAGAGGAGAGCCTCGGATGGTTTATCCTAGCTCTGAAATTCCCAGGATAAACTATTCAGATACTTTTCAGCAGTTTATGCATCTGTGAAAGAAGGCTTACTCAGTCCTTGGAGGAAAATAAGCAGTGCTTTAAAAGCACTGTGGGTTGCCAGGGTTTGTTATGCCAAGAACATACATCCTTGCTCTGGATAGAGAGCTGCGCCTGTCATCTCGTGGAATTAAGTGTCTGAATGTCTGGAATTTTGCAGGAGCTCTGCAATGTTGAAGAGCCATGTGAAGAATTTACATCCAGGCATAGTTTGGAATGGAAGTTTTTATTCTTGGACCACAGGTAAGAGATTTGGGTTACTTACTGGAGAGTAACAAACTGCAGTTTAAAATTAGAAAACCTGACCCAGCATTGCCTGAGATCCCAAGTAGGAAAGCTCTAACTCAGTGCAACTGAGTAAGCAACAATACTCTAAACTTACTTATTAAGCATCCTTAAATGCTTTGCTCTTTTCTGACTTTTAGGCAGGTAAGAAACTGTATTAAATGGTAGGGAAATGTCTATAAGCCTGCCTGACTTTATTGTGACACTAAGTCATGACACTGAGCAGTCTGGGTCCTGTCCCCTGTGCTGGTTTATTTCCTCTTTTTTTCCAACTGCTGCTTCCAGGAATCCTCCTAAATCTTTTGCTGTGTCAATAAACTTCTGATTTTCACCTTGAGAAATGATGGCATTTGCAAAAAATAAAAGGGAAAAAAAAAACCCAAAAAAATAAACAGTAGATTAGATGATTTAATTGCAAAATTGTCTCTGGCAATAGCATACAGCAGGCTGGGATTCAGCTTGGTAATTAAGCTGATTAGTGTGGGATTCATTTTCTTCAGAAGAAGCTGAAGGTTTTTGTTCACCCTTTTACTTCTCTGTATTTGGCATGTGTGCATAAGCACAGTGCAAAATCCTTCCCTTTCTATTATCCCTCCCTTTGCAAGCTGTGCAAAGGTAGTCATGGCTAGAAATAGAAGGCTCACAAATAACACTGCGGAGTGGGGGGGATATGTGGGAAGAAAACACCCAAAGTATCATCTGCACACTTAGGGCAAAAACCAGAGAGAGCAAATATAAATGAATAATAACTTGCATTTGTGTAGTGAGGGAGGTGTGTGCCTTGCACATCCACAGCATGCTGGAAGTGACCCTGCAACAGCTCTGTGGGTAGAGCTGTGTGGGCTGGACACTCAGCTTGCCAGTCAAGCTGCAAAGATCTCGCTGGAGGGACTCTATTAGATTTGAACTGGCACATTTGCAGAGTCAGATGTTAACATTAAGATTCATAGAAGAGCCCTAAGCTCCTTACTTCACTGTTTGATGAAGGGATCTGGTTTTTCAAAGACCTATGTCCCACCAGCTCCTGTGAATGAGGCAAGCTGCAGCTGCTTTGAAACTTGTGGAAGAGTCTTTCAATGAATCTGTGCTGTGACTCAGAGAGGAGTCATAGAATCAGCCAGGTTGGAAGAGACCTCCAAGCTCATTCACTCCAACCTATCACCCAGCCCTAGCCAATCAACCAGACCATGGCACAAAGTGTCCCATGCAGGATTTGCTTCAACACCTTCAGGGATGGGGACTCCACCACCTCCCTGGGCAGCCCATTCCAATGCCAATCTCTCTCTCTGCCAATAACTTCCTCCTCACATCCAGCCTGAACCTGCCCTGCCACAGCTTGAGCCTGTGTCCCCTCCTTCTGTCCCTGGGTGCCTGGCAGCAGAGCCCAACCCCAGCTGGCCACAACCTCCCTTCAGGGAGCTGCAGAGAGCAATGAGCTCTGCCCTCAGCCTCCTCTTCTGCAGGCTGCACACCCCCAGCTCCCTCAGCCTCTCCTCTTGGGGCTGTGCTCCAGCCTTCCCCCCCCCCCCCCCCCAAGACTTGCTGCCCTTCTCTGGACACCTTCCAGCACCTCAACATCTCTCTTGAATTGAGGGATCCAGAACTGGACACAGCACTCAGGAATCTGTCTGCACCTGGTGCTTGCAGCCACTCTGGTCTCACTGACATTCCTGGTGAGGAAACTGTTGTTTCTGGCAGTAAATTAAGCTGATAAGAGATGCTGAGACAGAGTTTGTGACAGGCCTGGGTGCATACAGTAAGCCCAGACCCAAGAATGAGCAGGCGATCGTATGTAGCCAGCTGGGGTTGGGCTCTGCTGCCAGGCACCCAGCAATAGGAGGGGACACAGCCTCAAGCTGTGCTAGGGGAGGTATAGGCTGGATGTTAGGATTAAGTTTTGCACAGAGTGATTGGCATTGGAATGGGCTGCCCAGGCAGGTGCTGGGGTCACTCCATCCCTGCAAGTGTTCAAGCAAAGCCTGGATGGGGCACTGAGTGCCATTGGCTAGGGCTGGGTGCTAGGTTGGGCTGGATGAGCTTGGAGGTCTTTTCCAACCTGGCTGATTCTATACTATTCTATTCTATTCTGTTCTATTCTATTCCATTCTATTCTATTCTATTCTATCCTATCTAATCACAGATGCAAGCTTCTCCCCAGGAGACTCTGCAGGATACTGTGAAGTGTTGTTGGGTGTTTGGCTGTTTCCTGTGTATTTGCATCAGCTCATGATGCCTGGCACTGAGGTGGGGGCAGAGGGTGCCCAGTGTGAGTTGAGATCAGGATCTTTGCTGTCATGCTGACAGCATTAATTGGAGTAAAGATGGACAATGCACTCCACAGATCTGGATAGGCACTAGAAAACTAGGAGGGATCTGTGTTCTGTGTCCACATGCAGCTATGTATTTCACCATCCCTGGAGGTGTTCAAGCCAAGACTGGATGGGGCACTTAGTGCCATTGGCTAGGGTTGGGTGATAGGTTGGACTGGATGAGCTTGGATGTCTCTTCCAACCTGGCTTTATTCTATTCTATTCTATTCTATTCTATTCTATTCTATTCTATTCTATTCTATTCTATTCTATTCTATTCTATTCTATTCTATTCTATTCTATTCTATGTGTAGAGGAAATAAACCTGTCAACTTTGCTAATGATCTCTGTCTCTTCTGCACTGTGCTCACCTCCTTATTTTCCCTTCATTTATCAAAAGGCTGCAGTGGAAAGGTACTCTGCAGACTTTGCATTTCCATTTGCACAGCAAGTTGCAGCGTTGGAACCTGGGCTAAGAAGACTCTTCTAAATTGTTCCACAAACAAGGCAGCTCCTCATCAAATGACAGATGAGGAGCATTTGGTGGTTGCTTCCTGATTTAAAGGCTTCTGATAAAAGTCAGGAAACCATCATACTTCCCTGCTCAGCAGTAACGTGCATCGGATGTGCATCTGAAAGACACTATTGTCTTGAATAGGGGCAGGTCATTAAAGATAGGAGAGATACTGGCACGTTCTGCCAAAGAAACAGCAAGGAAGGACACTTTAATAATACACATATTATCATCATTAGCAGAAATCTGGGTCACATGAGGAGAAGGAACACAGTGCTCTAGGAAAGGTTATTTGCGTAAATAAAGCTGCATTGTGGTGGAGACCACTGTGTACCAAGTGTGTTCTGCTTCAAGAGATGTGCCAAGGGAGGGTGGAGGGCTGCCTCTTCCAGCCAGCTCCTTCTGCTGGAATCTGAGAGCTCCTGCTCAGGCCTTGGCCTTCCTGGGGCTGCTCTTGAACAGGTCCCTGACTGTCCTTGCTTCTCTCTTGTTTGCCATTTAGTGCCAGCCTGCCCACAGCTGTGGGGAAGAAGGAGGTTGTAGACAGTCTTTGGGTGAATGACCTGTGCCCACTCTGTGTCTTGAGTACAAATGTATCTGAGGGGGGGCCACAAAAAAGTCAGGGAGGGACTTTTTAGGCTATGAGAGAGTGACAGGACTAGGGGCAATGGAGCAAAGCTGGAGGTGGGGAGATTCAGAGTGGATGTGAGGAGCATGAGAGTGGTGAGAGGCTGGAATGGGTTGCCCCTGCAGGGAGGTGTTTGGGGCCAGATCCCTGGAGGTGTTTTTGGCCAGGCTGGCAGAGGCTGTGGGCAGCCTGCTCTAGGGTAGGGTGTCCCTGGGCATGGCAGGGGGGTTGGGACTGCCTGATCCTTGTGGTCCCTTCCAACCCTGACTGATTGTCTGTGGAGCTGGGTCACTTGGCCAACACAGGAGAACTTCCCACACTAATAGCTGAGAATGCTCAGGACTGATCTATCCAACCCCAAACATGTTTCACTTAAAGTAATTATTTGCTGCTGTTCTTGGCCACTTCTGGCATTCACCTTCCTTGAGAGAGTCCCTTGAGACACCAAGAGAAGGACAGCAGGAGAGGCATGTTTGCAAAACAGTGATACCCTCAGCCTGCCCTGGTTTTGAATCCTTGCCCATTTCACTAGCAACTAAGCATCTTATTCCTGAGCAACAGGCTGAAGATGGGAGGTGAGCCTAGGGCTGGCAGCACATCCAGCAGCCAAAACAAGTGGAGCCAATTTAGCACCAAGCAAGTGCAATGCTGGAGCTGGTGCAAGCAGGAGTGTGCTGCAGCACTGAGGGAGAGGAGGTGGCGTGCTGAGACAGGGAGCAGAAGCAAAAGGATCAGGTTTATCCTCTCTTTTCAGTGCTTTCCATAACTGTAAGCTATCAGGCTCCAGGGAAGTCTGTGTGCAAGCTCAGTGCTGTTAGGTCCCCTGCGTTAAAAACAAAAAAAAAAATTTTGCCTAGCAAAAAAGATATTCCAGAACTGATGGCAGAATAGTCAGGTCAGTCACTGCCCTGTGCCTGTTCCTTCTCTCTAGCTGCTGAGAGAAATAAGAGCCCTTGAAGTCAGCCCCACACCTATCCTTATCTTTGCCACCAGCAGAGGAACTTTTTTCCTGGTTCTAATTTCCCAAACTTTTGGTGGTAACAGTTACTTCTTTCTTTCACCCAAGCCGGTCCTGACACACTTTGCCACTTCCCCCTTACTCTTTCTTCTACAGTGACTATCCAGATGACATTTCCATCCAGCCTGCTGGGTAATTTTACTCCAGCTCTGAGTTATTATGCGCACAGCCAGCCATAGCATTTCTCAAGCTGTGTGTCTCACAGGCGTGCCTAATGAATTGAGTCACCTGCATACGTAGATGCCTTTCTCTACACCCACATAATGAATAGGCTAGGAAAGAGTAAACACACACGTTTCCATTTTCTCAGTTTTTACCTCTCCCTGTTCTTTTTTTTTTTTTTTTTTTTTCCCTTGCTTGCATACAAAACTACGTCACCGTGTGCGTGGAAATGCGCTCCTGGTTTCCCTGCCAAGGGAATAGAGGAGCTGGTTGGGTTGCTCCTGTTGCAGCTTATCTGCCAGCATGTCAAAGTGTCAGGGTTTGTGCTCACTCTGCCTTTTGCTTCCCTTCTAGGGCTCCACCTATTATAGGATATTTACCTTTTGAGGTTCTGGGAACGTCAGGGTATGATTACTACCACGCAGATGACCTGGAGCTTCTTGCTAGGTGCCATGAACACTGTAAGTGCTCTCCCCCTGCAGCCTGCCTGTCTTTGATCTCCTTTGCCACTCCTGTAAAACCCTTTCTGTCATCACAAAAAAAGCATCTTTATCTGGGGCGTGAGGGGATGACAGGGAGCTGACACCTGCCTGGGAGGCTGAAGCCCTGCAGGATGCACTGGGATCAGGAGCTCTTTGTGCAGGTCTCCCAGGCTGGCAGATACCCAGGCTGGCTGGGAGGGAGAAGAGATTAATAGATGAGAGGTCAGAACTTCACATCTTCTGCCCCAGCTTTGGGAGGGGCAGCCCCAAACCCTGTGGACTTTGATTGTCTGGTTTTGGGGTCTTGATATTCCTCTAGGTTTCAGAGTCAGCCAGGAGGCTCAGCTCACCAAAATGCCTCTGAAAGCAGCATTTGGATTGCCTGTCTGTGCAGCTGGGGAGCACAGTGCCTGGCTGAGCATGAGTGAAGCTGTGCAAGGGGATAGACAGAAGTTGTCTCAAGTGCAGCAAGTGTGTAGATGGGAATATTAAAGGAATATTTTAATTGTTTTCCAGTACACTACTTTCTAGTGCTTATTGCTTAAAAAACCATTCAGACATAAGTGAGCTGCTTAACCAGCTGTCCTTTTGGCCACGTGGGTGTGCAGTCTGATGCAGATGATAGCTGTGTTGGGAGTGGGGTCAGATCATCCAGCAGAGAATCTAGTTAGAGATTTCTGCTCCATATCTCAGTTAGAGGTTTCTGGTCCATATCTCAGTTAGAGGTTTCTGGTCCATATCTCAGAGGTTTCTGGTCCATATCTCAGTTAGAGATTTCTGGTCTGTATCTCTGAGCACAGATCTCCTCTTACATATTAAAAGAGTTCTTGCTCAACACATTTGAAGGAAGAAATCTTTTTGTCTTACTGTGCAAGGGGACAAATTAAGGCTCTGAAAAAGTGCCTTGAAGAAATTGCTTCAGGGAGTCTTTGCTGGGACTAGGTATAACATGGTAGCCAGAAGTCCTTTGCTAAGTGCCCATCACTGTTGGTGGTATTGCTAAAGAGGTTAGTCCTGATAGCTGACAAAGTAAGGGTGTGCAGGTCAGTAAAGAGAATCATAGAATCAGTCAGGGTTGGAAGGGACCACAAGGATCAGCCAGTCCCAACCCCCCTGCCATGCCCAGGGACACCCTACCCTAGAGCAGGCTGCCCACAGCCTCTGCCAGCCTGGCCAAAAACACCTCCAGGGATCTGGCCCCAAACACCTCCCTGCAGGGGCAACCCGTTCCAGGCTGTTCCTCTTCACATCCAATCTGAATCCTCCCACTTCCAGCTTTGCTTCATTCCCCCTAGTCCTGTAACTCCTTCATAGCCTAAGAAGTCCCTCCCCAGCATTTTTGTAGCCCACTTCAGATCCCAGAAGGCCACAAGAAGGTCACCTGGGAGCCTCCTCTTCTCCAGCCTGCATAGCCCCAACTCTTTCAGTCTCTCCTCATAGGAGACTTGGACTAGTGTGGGTGATGTTCCTCAGGCTTACTCTCTGGGCAGGCATCTTGCCTACTATGAAGTGAAATGGGTTTGCTTAAACCACGTTTGCGTTTTGCTTTACATTAATTATGGGTATTTTAAGTCAGCATGTGTCATTTTGTACTCTTTGCAGTCCAGGAACAATTAATGCAGTTAATTTAATGTAGTTCCTGGCATTATTTTCCAGTTGAGATTTTTTTGGACGTGTCCTGATAATATAAACCAGTCTGGTGTATTTAGGTCATCCCTCAGAAGAAAACTCTCAGTTAAAGCTTCTGGAGTTCCACTATCTTACTGTTTTATGCTGTTATTAGGAGCCTGTCTTCAAGCTCCCAATCTCTGAAATGTGTCCCCGCACACTTGTGAAAGGCCACAACTGTTTAATTTATGTTATTGATGCTTATTTGAGAGGACCCCACAAGTAAGGTATAAGAATGTAGCTTAGATAGGTAGTTATGCTGATTGTTAATTGTAAGAACAATCTTGAAATAGCAAAGCTGGAAATCATCAGCAGAAGAGAACTCAGATAGGAGCCTGATACCTGGTTGTGTATCATCAGAGACACTTCAGTGCAGCAGCAGCACTGGAAGAGGGCTATGGGATAGTGATTTTTCTACTCACCTTTGAACCATGACATTTCTGTTTGCTATAAATTGCCTTTTGTTGTTGTTGTTGTTTATCAGTGATGCAGTTTGGGAAAGGAAAGTCCTGTTACTATCGGTTCCTGACCAAAGGCCAGCAGTGGATCTGGCTGCAGACACACTACTACATCACCTACCACCAGTGGAATTCCAAGCCGGAGTTCATCGTTTGCACTCACCTGGTAGTGAGGTAGGAGCAAGCCCTAAGCACATGTGCCCATCCATTGCTTTCTCTAGTTCTGTTCCCTGGTAGCCAAGGGCTGGCTGTGCACATTGACACTCCAGGCTGGCATGCACTTCCATAAAACTGTCGTGAGGTGGGAAGGTGGGGGAAGGCATCGGGTGTCCTTCCAGGACTGTCTCAGCCTTTTGGTGATGGCGACAGAGACCTGGCAGCCACTGGCAGCCAAATCTGTCCCTGTGTTGTATTCCCCTTTTGTCCCTGGTGAGGACATGGCCACGGGGAGAAGGAAAGCTGTTAGCCATCAGATGGCTTTATGGCGTGAATGGGGTCACACATCTCCCGCAAACGTTTTGATGGAGGCTTTACATATTTATGAGTTGAAGTTAGCTGCTGCCCTCCTGCCTCATTCCTCGCCTGAAATGCAGCCCAGGATCCCCCTCTAGTGGGAAGTTGCAAACCCACGCTGGAAGGCAGCGAGTGTGGGATGCTCTGTGATGCACACCTTCTGGGGGGGAATCTGCTTGATTACCTCTGACATCTCAAGCAAGATTATGTTAACAGTGAGAATACATTTGCTGAAAGGCCTGAATAAGTCACGACATGCTGGCTTGCTCTGTTAGCTTGAGTCAATACACTGCTCACCGAGTCTGTCTTTCTTATCAGGAATCAATTTGTCAATTCATTTCTAGTCCCCCTTGTTTCTTGTCAAAGGTCCAGAAGGGCACACACTGGTAAACTGGGGCTCCTCTCTGTGTTCTGAAGCACAGACTGACACCTGACCCCACCAGCCACAGGCATGTGATCAGAGCTCTGTGTGCTGATGCAAGCTACACGTCAAGCAAATGTTTGAGAGATTGCTTCTGAGCTGTTTTGCTTCTACCATCCTCCAGGGAATGCATCTTCACTTTGAGCTCTGAACTCACTGTGCATGAACTTGTTTCTTCGGTACCCTAAATTCTGAGAGTCTTTAAAACCTCCTCTCTCTTTTATCCCAATAGTGAATCGTGTGGCAGTGTTTACTGTCAATATTTTATTATTTAAAAGGAAAAAAAATAGTAAAGAAAGCAAATACATCTTTTAGAAGCACATTGCTGGGGATTCCTGCACCTCCCATTGCACCCGGGCAGCCGCTGGGGAGGGAGGGATCCCAGGGAGGGATGCTACAGTGATGTAGCACATTGCACAGTGCTCTGTGCACCTTCAGAAAGAGGGGACTTGGCCTCCTCCTCCTCCTCCACTCCAGGCACTGGCTTTGGTCTGACCGAGCTACTGTACAACATGCAGAACACTGATTCTTGGTTGTCAGCAGGTTAAAGAATGGATGTCCATGTGCTGTGGCAGTTTACCTGTAGGATTATTTTTCTGCCTCATTACCGAAAATGAGAACTCCCTTTATTAAGAAAATCTTGCTGAGGGCAAAGGTGCCCGTTTCATTTTCAATAACCGTGTGCACTTTGCTTTATATGAGTTTGGCTTGTGGGCATCTGGGGCCAACATTTGCAGAGGAGTGTCTGCAATTGTGCCTGCAATGATTAATGCAGTTAATCATATAGGCTCTGCAGTCCTGGCTGCAGTGGGACTGGGACTGTGCCCTGTTATTTCTAACCTATGGATGTTCAGCACGTGCACAGATTGCAGACAGGCTCTGCCCTCGCGTTGCTCTAAGCATCTTATATATATGGTATATATATGGTGTATGTGAGAGAGAGAGAGTGTGTGTGTGTGCTCTGCAAAGCTTGTGACTCAACAGGAAAACTCCACAGTGACCTGTATGGTAGGATAGTTGCTATACAGTAAACAATATCCAGGTTTTTAAAAAAATGATTTTTTTTTTTTCAGTTATGCAGAAGTTCGAGCTGAAAGAAGGAGAGATCTTGGCCTTGAGGAGTCATCCATTGAACTGGCATCCTCTTCTATAAAGGTACCATATCCTTTCACAGCTGAGTGAATAGGTGTTTCAACCAGGCTCAGTAGTCACATGCTAACCTTAGGAAAATATCTGTCCTCTACTCCCATCTCCATCCATGCCTTCAGCTGGGTTGTGACTCAAGCAGACCCTGAGAAGTTTTCCACTTCATGGCTCTAAACTGCCCATCTTGGTCCAGCCACAGAAGTGCAAATTCAGCACTTGCTTTGCTGCTGTTCATTATCTTTCTGACACCAGTGCTCAAGCAACAGGTTAAGCCACCTCACTTCAAGAGCTGGAGTCTAGGCTGCTGTGCCTGTTGCTGTCAGTGAGTCACAGAGGATCTGAGCACAGGGCAGTACCACATGGCACCTGTTTTGTGAACGCCAGCTCACCACCAATACTCAAGGACTGGAAGGGAAGGGAAGACATTGCAGATTTCAGCTCTGCTTACACCATGGGCCAGGATCACACAAAGTGCAGAGCTGTAACCAGAGCAGTAACTTCCATGGCTTGGATCACCCTGGCATCCCAGGGCATCTACCCACTGAACAGCATCATTTTAATTACTTGTAAATTCTTCTTCTTGGTCATTTACAAGACCAGTAACCAAAATAATTTCGAGTGGGCTGTTGTGTAATTACCATTCTATTAGCCTGACTGCTCTTCAGACATTACTGTATAGAAGCCATTTATGGAGGAAGCTGCCCCAGAAAGGCTTTGCATGTGAGCAAGGACCATCTTGCAGTCAGCTGCCTCTGTCACCACAGCACTGTCTACTGTCTGTCTTCTTCCCCTTCCCACCTGATAGCTGAGGTGTTTTCTCTACAGCCCTCTTGGTGTAAGGCAGAGCAATCACTCCCATTGCTTGATCTTCTGGAGGGGAGCAGGGAGTGCCCTGGGAGATGTGAGGCTGGTGGTGGCACGGCCACTGTGGTCACCCACGTTCTGCAGCAGGTGGAACAGTCTCCTGCTAACCGTCAGTGACTGTTTTCCATAACCCATCTGCCAGGTGGCATCTGTCATTTCGGTGTGACAGCTCCAAAGTCATTAATATTCAGTAGCTTAGGCTGCTCCCCTCTGGGAGTGAGTGCCCCCCAGGGAGCAGCAAGTGGGGCTGCACATCTCAGCATTGCCTGGTGCCCGTCCCCCAGAGAAGCTGTTTGTTGTACGTTCTCAAAGGGGTGCAATCGATGCCCCCATGCCACAGCTCGTGCCACTTCCCAGCCATCTCTCTTCATTTCTGTAGTGAAAAGAAACATTCCCCAGCCACCCCTCCTGCCACTTCTATTCGTTACCTCTGCCACCGCTCCCCAGCGTGCCAAGGCAAATGGAGTGTGCATGCGTGGACACAAAGGTGTATTTGTGTTGGCACACTGCGCCGTGGGCAGGAGGGCAGGGAGGTGGCACACCGACCTGCCTGTCACAAGCAGCAATCCCCACACCACTGGCTGCCATCAGGTGGGCCCCAGCACAGAAATGTGTGGCATCAGCCCAAAGCCTGGGTGCGATGCTGAGGGTCCTGTCTGCACGGGGCCGCCCGAAGGCTTCAGGGTGAGCAGTGCGGGGCTGAGCAAACACTGCGGCAGGGCTTGGCGGGGAGGTGCTGCGCTGCTGCGCTGCTGCGCTGCTGCGGCGCTGCGGCGCTGGCCCTGCCGCGTCCACTCTTGCTCCCTGAGAGCAAGCGGGCAGGGAGGTGGAGGTCCCCTCCTGCCGACCACCTCACGGCTTGTGCTTCTCTCCCGGCAGAGCCACAGCAGCTACCTGGAGGTGGGGCAGTGCGGCAGCAGCCAGGATGCCAGCCGGGAGGGAGTGTCGCTGTCATCGCACAGCTCCCGGCGCTCCTCGCACACAGCCCTCTCCGACTCCGCCTGTAGGTGCCAGCACGGCTGGGGACCGGGAGCGGGCTGGGGACCAGGGGCGAGCTGGGGACCAGGAGCGGGCTGGGGACCGGGAGCAGGCTGGGGACCAGGAGCGGGCTGGGGACCAGGAGCCGGCTGGGTACCAGGAGCAGGCTGGGGACCAGGAGCAGGCTGGGGACCAGGGGCGAGCTGGGGACCGAGAGCGAGCTGGGGACCAGGAGCAGGCTGGGGACCAGGAGCAGGCTGGGGACCAGGAGAGGGCTGTGCGGGCAGAGCAGCCTCCTCAATGGCGGTGTTGAGCCGGGAGGGACCGTGTCGGGACGGGAGGGGATGCTCAGGGCCAGGCCCGGCGTGCTCTGCTGTGGCTCATCGGCAGAGCTCTGCCTGCCTGCTGCCCTCTCACTCTTAGCCTGCTGCCAGCGGCAGAGCAGCTTTCCCTGTCTGCCACCAGCTGAGGGTGCTTGCGGTAACTCAGGGCACAGGAGGTGACTCTCTGAGGTGAAGCAATTTGATTGAGCCCTGAGCCTTACTGGTAAAACTTCTACTGTGAGGTGTCTTGCTCCCTGACCATAAATTCCTTGCAGATGTGCTGAAGGCCGTTTGCTTTCCTGGTGCTTCATTCCAGATGCCAGGAGAGTCCCTCCTTGTCCTGGGGACAGCAGCAAGGCACCCACAGTGCCCATCTGCAGGAGCCAGTTTGGACCTTTTCTTGAAATCCCTCCTGGGGAAGAATGGGAAAGGATGAAACAGGATGTTAGTGTCAGCTGGAAACCCACACGTCTGGTGGGCACCCAGAGGGGCCATGGAGGGACAGTTTGGGCACCCAGTTTTGCAGCATTGGGGTCACTGCTGATGGGTGTGTGTGGAGTTCAGGCTTAGCCAGGCCACTCGGGCACAGTCAGCCTGTCACAGTGAGCTGTCTTTTCCAGCCACCTCATCCATGAGGCACACGGACACCAGCACACCCACCCGGCCCTCGCTGCCAGGGGGGCAGGCGGAGAAGACAGCCCTGCGGCTCACACCAGCTGGCTCCTCTCAGGTCAGTGCTCCCAGCAAGAAAAAGCTTTTCTGATAATGTAAAGAAATAAGCTTGACAAACCTTACCCTCGCCCTGAGAGAGGCTGGAGCTCCACTTCTGAGCACGCTGAGGCTGAGCGTGGGTTTTCTAGGGCTGCCGAGAGTGCTGCTTGGCTGGCAGAGCTGGTGGAGAGTCCTCTGCCACCTCCTTTCAGGATTCACTTTGCTCCTCCAGGCCAAACACCTTCTCACACAGTCAGCCCGTTTTACTTGGGGCATGTACACATAAAATGGCCTTTACCCAAAAAGGGATGCTGACATGGGGGGTTTGCAGTTAGCAGCGAGCATGCAGACATCCTCAGATCTCCACATAGAGTCATCTAATTCCCTGCACTTGCTCATCACTGATCCGAGCTGGTGTCACACCAGCTCTGCACAAGAGCTGTGGACCCAGAGTAAGGCAGAGTTTTCATTTCTAGGCTGTAGGCACTCCTGCAGCCCCCAGTGCACATCCCGCGGCTGAGCCGGCAGTGCCCTGGCAGCACACGCTGTGGTGTGTGCTTTGCTCTTGTTACACACGCTGCTAGGCAGCAGGGCAGGCACACAGCTCGCTGCTCTTAACACCTTGCTGGCTGGTCCCAGCCTGGGCACAGAGTCTCAGTGCCCTTTCTGCTGCTCTTACTGAGGTTCACCTGCGACCAAATTACCACAACCACCTCTTTCAGTGAGACCAAGCAGGTAGGACACCCAAGGAGGTAGCTTGGAGGAAGATTTACACTCATCAAAACCTCTGGGGACTGCTGAAGGCAGTTCTTTGAATTGCTGGCAGCTAACTAAAGGCTGATAGGATGCTCAGAGGAAGGGTGTGCCATGAAAGGCTTGAGTTAGGTGAATGAGGAAGGATATGCCATGAAAGGTTTGAGAAAAAGAAGAAAAACCTTAACAAGAAGAATGTGAGACTAATAAACGATAACTGTGAGCTCCATCCTCACAGGACTTTGAAGTCAGTGCAAGGGACTGCAGGGACTGCAAGCAGCCAGTGCTGGGGTGAAGGGTGGATCCCAGGACAATATTCCAACTTAACTGGGCCCTGGCATTTGACAATTATAAGCAGCAGCACTGGTGGAAGCCCAGCCTGGAGATGGGCCAAGGGTTTTCTTGCAGTGATCCACATTCAGCAGAGTGTCACTAAACAGACAGGGAGGCACTGCATTTGCAGAGAAAACTGACAGGCCAAGAGCTGGGTGAGGCACTGAGTAGGAGCCAGTTGTGCTGCTGCTCTGCAAGTACAATGGTTTGGTTAAATATGCAGCTGTCATTTTTTTGCCAGCAGTTCTTTCTCTGAAGGCAGCATCACTGTGAATGTGAGTAGCAGGACTGGTCCCACCCCACGACCTTGTTGTCTGTTCCCCACAGCCAGTGTACCATTTCCCAACACAGCTGGGGATGATGCATCAGCTGAAAGAGCAGCTGGAGGAGAGGACTCGCATACTGCAAGCTGACATCAAGACACAGCAAGAAGAGCTCCATGTCATCAAGGAGCAGCTCCAGCTAGTGCAGGACTCCAATCTGCAGGTACCAACTGTCCCTGGGTTCCCAAACCCACAAACCGTTTGCTTTTTCTTTGAGCGTGCAGATTGGCAACAAAATTGTCAGTGCCAAAAGCGTTGGGAAATGAGCTCTGGATAAATTGGTGGTTTGGTCCCAAATGTAGGAGTAGTGTCTCCAGAGAGATGAGTGGCATCAGTATCTGCCTAAGTACCAAATCAGTGATTTTCATCATCTACACAAAACCAATCTCTACCTACTCTGAAGTCCCCACTGCATGAAACCTCAGTGGTTCAGCGACTGGTTCATGCTGCTGGCTCTCCAGTGCCATTGCTGCAAAACACAGCAGTTGTAACAGAGCTGGAGTGGTCTTGGCCCTGAGTTAATGCTTGGGCACAAGCCAGTGTTTGATTTTCTGTTATTCATTCCTCACTTTGCCCCTAGTTTTAGTGCTTCTGTTGAGAGGGCCAGCCTGGAAGCTGGTGCCTCCCAGACAGTGCACCCAGCCCAGGAGCTGCCTCAACTCACCTGTCTCCTTTATGTAAAGATGCTGATGCAGCAGCCCATCCCTGTCGTGCTTAACAACGTGCAGCACCCGAGCCCCAGGAGGCCACCGCAACCGCCAGGGACACCCAAGCAGAGCACAGCCAAGAAGTCTCCACAGCAAGGCCTTACGGGGACGAAACACTACTGCAGCACCCACCTGCCGTCACCGCGCCCCTTCCTCAGGGACCCCTGCAGCACCACCACACAGGTCCTTGTCTTCACTGGCCCCTTTCATGGCTTTTACGTGCCTGTCTGCTCTGCTCCCGCACATCTCTTCTGTGCCGGTTTGACTCCCTGTCTGGCATTCTGGAATCTGTGTCAAAAGCCAGTTGGAAATGATGCCATGCTGCTGCGAAAATAAAAGCCAGGTAGCACCTAGGGTTAACACCTGGGAACAGCTGCAGCCATCCTGCTGACCAGAGGAAAACCTAAGGGGACATTTGGCTTCTCCTCGCCTTTTGTGATTGTGACTTGATGCTCGCTTGTAGCCATGGAGAGCTGTGACTTTGTAAGCTGGGGAAGCAGGCAGCAGGCAGCATTTTAAAAGATAAAGTTTTTTGGCCTGAGACATCCTGGAAAGCTGCTTAGAAAAACAAGCTCGTCCTCGCTAGATGATACAGATGCTTACATTGCTTACGTGTCCCTGAGAAATGACTGGTGTCAAAAAGTAAAAGCAGCCCAAAGCTGCTGGTTTCGAGGAAGGAGGAGATGCTTTACTTGCATTGGTTTGCACTCCTGCTCCCAAGTGTGGCTCGTTTCCCCTCAGCCTTGACTCCTCTTACCCTTGTACTCTGATTTCTCAAGAGACTCCCTGGTCCTACAGCACTGCTGTGCAGGGACAATGAGTGTAAATGGGTTGGCTGTCCCAGTAGCTATGCTGTTCCTACTGCTGTTCCTCCTTTTACCATCTGCATACTGGAAGTAGTTATTTCAGCCTCCTATTAGGGAGCTTTAAAAATTTACATGGGTATCTGTGTCTTCATTTCAGGTACAGCAGCAACAGCACCTCATGAGAGGAAACCAAGGCCAGCAAACCTGCCTGCCAGGGCAGACGAGCATTTCAGTGCCCCTCTACAACAGCCCCATGGTGTTGTCACAAACACATCCCATTGCAGTGGCTGCACAGATGCCAACCGACAGCAGTGAAAGGCAGCCTGACTACAGCCAGGACAGGAGCCTCAGGTAGGAACACAGCCCTGCTGGGACTGCCCTGATGGCAATGACAGAAAATACCAAAAGCTGGGCAGTGGGAAGGGCAGGCACATCTGGGCTCAGGGCGGGGGTGGTCTCTGGGTGCCACAGCAGGGCACCTTCCCCTGTTCCCCTCCTGCAGAGCTTTGGGTTGGTGCTTTGGTGGTGCTGTGCACACCGTGCCACACCAGTCATTCTGAAATCAAAGAAACATACAGTGGTTTTGGTCTAGCAGGGGGGGGTTGGACTAGGTGATCTTTCCAGGTCCCTCCCGGCCCCTAACATCCTGTGATTCTGTGGTTGGAAGGGACCTTAAAGACCTTTCCGGTAGACCAGGTTTCTCAAATCCCCATCTCATCTGGCCTTGAACATTTCCTGTGATGGGACACTCTTAACATCTCTGGGCAACCTGCTTCAGTGTCTCACCATCCTCATGGGGAAGAATTTCTTCCTGATATGTAAACTAATTCTGCCCTCTTTCAATTTCAAACCACTACCTTCATCCTTTCATTCCATTCCCTGGCAAACAGCCCTCCCCATCTTCCCTGTAGGCCCACAGTTGTCTAAGGAAACAAGATAAAGCCTTGAGGCTCTTCTTGGTGATGCCTCATGACAGGACAAGGGGCAGTGGGTGGAAGCTGAGGCATAGGCAGTTTCATGTAAACACGAAGAGGAGGAGGATTTTTTTTCCCTGTGAGGGTGACAAGAACCCTGGCCCAAGCTGCCCGGGGGGTTGTGGAGTCTCCCTCTCTGGAGATATTCAAAACCTATCTGGATGTGTTCCTCTGTGATCTGCTATAGGAGATGCTGCTCTGGCAGGAGGGGTGGACTGGATGAGCTTTGGAGGTCCATTCCAGCCCCTGACATTCTGTGATCTGTAAAATATTTCTTACATGGAAGATTTAGCAAGTTTTGGCTCACCTCTGCAAGTGCATTGGGCAAGGTGGCAATAAAATAGCTAATGAAAGAGGATGCTTATCAGAGACTGACAGTCAGGAGTTTGGACCTCTCCTTTCCCTGACTATCCTCTGTTTTCCTTCTACCACAGGATGCTGCTGGATCAGTCTATCCAAGCCATGATGCCCACCACCAACAGCAGTGGCCAGTCCACACAAAGCAGTGCCAGCAGGCAGCAAGGAAAGTGAGTCTTTGCAGGCTCTTGTTTCCATGCAGTGCTTTAGGAGGGCACTTTATGGTGCTGAAAATTGCTTTGAAAAACTTGTACATGACCACACAAAGAGTCTCAGTCACAAACTAAACAAAAGCTGAGCTGGTTAGGAGACAAAATAATGAGAACTTTTTTTTAATTACAGAGAGATTTCTGGTGACTAAAATGCTTTGAAAAAAAATAACTGCTTTCTGGTTTTTGCAAAGCCTAAAATGTCTAATTGAGCCATGGGGATGTACAGTCTGAAAAAAAACCTTCGTTTTTCTGCAGTTTCGGTCCATGCTTAATGGGGAAGGGTAAATGTGGGGCATGGTTACACCAGGCTCTGTGTGGTTTGACAAAGGCTGCTCCGGTCTGGCCCCTGCAGCACCTGGGCTCCCTAGCACCCGCTGCAGTGGGGGGCCAGGGTTTAGGTTCTCACACGTTAATTTCTTCCTTGTGGCAGATTCGTTGCAGAGCAGCAGGTCTTGCCTCCTTCAATACAGATGTCACCAGTCACCTGTAGCGCTGTCCGCCCGCCGGCGCCGGCGCCAGTGTTCTCCCCGTCGCTGATGATCCCACACAGCAGCTTCACAGCCCACCAGGCAAACGCCTCTCTTCATCTCCACCAGTGGCCACAGCAGCAGGTGCAGCAGCACCGGCTCTACCTACAGGTAATGGATGCAGAGGGTCCGGGCTGGGGTTGTTTGGCAGCAGCGTGTCTTGTCCGGGTGGTTAACCCTGGGCGGTGCACTCGCGTTGTAGCTTCACGTGTGCCGCTGCTCAGCTTCTCCAGGCTGGCTCCGCAGCCAGCCGAGGATGCATTTTGCAAGAAACTCAGTTAGCAAAGAGCCAGTTTGTCACGCACAGCTCCCCAGGCAGGCAGGGAAGGCGCTTTCGTGAGCGAGCCTCCTGCTCTGTGTCTCGGCGTAGCAAGGGCCCATGTCACCTGCCATCGCTGCTTCCAAGTCTCTGGAGAAAGGCGTTTTGGGTGTTCCAGAGCACAGCTTCACCAGCGCATGGCACCAGCAGGCTGCCAAGGAGAGGGTTGTTGGAAACAGCAGTGAGCCATGCAAGGCTTACCTGCCCGTCGAGGGTATGCGATGGTCCTCCGGGGAGCGCTTTAGTGGTGAGCTTGGCAGCTCGGGGTTAAGGCTTGTGCTCGACGACCGCGGAGGTCTTTCCCACCAAAAAACTTCCCAGCTCAGCCCTGCAGCGAGAGCGGGAGCGAGCGGCCGCTAGGGCAGGCTCGACCTGTTGAATTTGTGTCTCTCGACAGATGCAAGGTCCCGAGCCGGTGCCCGGGGGCGCAACGCCACGCATTTTCCAGCCGCCCCACGCCCCGCAGCAGACCTCCCTCAGCTACTTCCTCCACCCGCAGCAGCAGAGCCGCCACACGCAGGGCCAGGCCTGCAACCTGCCAGACCTGCAGCCCGAGATGCAGCTGCCCTGAGGCCAGGTGCGGGAGGCAGCGAACGCGGCGGCTGCGGCCGCTCCGCACCCCGGGCGCAGGCCAAGGGTCGTCGGAGCGTGGGCCGGGGACCGTCGGGCCCCGCGGGCGAGGTAGCTGCTGGAGGGGCGGCCCCGGCTGGAGGGGGCAGCGCCTGGGTCGGGGTGGGAGCTCTGCAGCCCTTCTGGCGAGCCGCAGCCCTGCGTGCTCTCGCCCAGCAGCGCGGCGTGTGCGGGAGCTCAGCCTCTCCAGGCTGGCTCCGCAGCCAGCCAAGGATGCATGGGAGCCAGGGAGGCGACAGCTGTCCGGCTGCGGGCACGTTAGTTACCAGCTCACCGTCGGGACCGCTTCGCCATGGAGGAAAAAGCCCTTCTGCATTCAGGGCTTCAGCGCTGAATTCACTGTGAATTTAAAGCCAGCGTTTGGAGCACAGAGACTGCACCGGCCCGCAGGACGCCGTTGGGTTGCCGTGTACATAACTCCTTTCACTCTAGTAGGTCCGTTGTGGATTTTGTTTCCTTTTTTTCTATACCTCAGTCCCACAATTTTTTTTTTTTTTGTTTTGTTTAGTTTGTTTTTTCCAGGAGATTGGATGATGCTGCTAATTTACATAACACCACTTTTGCCTGAATTTCTTACCGTTGTTGTTATACCAGCTCACATCACAGCTAGAAAGATACTTGTCACCTTTTATTTTGGTCAACAAGTGCAGATGAATTTATATGATTTTTTTTACTCCTGTAGCCAAGTATTTTTTTCGGGTTAGAGACAAAGAATCTTTACTCCTC
>VWZI01012918.1:133038-189303 GCA_013396835.1 Psilopogon haemacephalus | reverse complement strand
GGGGGGTGAAGGGGTGCCGGATGGGGCTGTGCCACGGTCACAGTCCTTCTGATGGCAGCTCTGGGCTGCACAGACAGGGAGGGCTGAGGTGGGGAAGGTGGCGCTGGTGCCTCTGCTTGCAGCCCCTCAGCAAGGAGCACAGGAGGTTTGCAAGGATGTTTACATGTTAGGTTGGCCTTGCTAAAACGATGACCAAAAAATGCACTTTATCATGTGCCCCCTTCCTGGATTCCCAATGGCAGCCCCAGCCCCAGCCCCAGCCCGGCAGCCTGCGGGCAGTGGGTGGCTGCAGCGTCCCAGGCGCTGCCTCAGGGGCAGAGCTGTGCATTCCAGACATGCTCCTAAGGACAAAATCCCACAGACCCTTCGTGTGGCTGGCTTGGTCCCTGCTCTGTCTCTCTCCAGGCTGGGGGAAGGCTGAGCCAGGGCCATGGGATTTTTGCCTTATCGTGTCAGTCACTCTAAAAACAAAATACACGAATAAATAAAGCTCTTTATTCAGGTTGATTTGCATTTGTTTACCTCGGTGTTAGCTATGACCTGTGTTTTGGGGATCCATTTGGAATTGAAGGGTTGCTGGTGGGTTTGGTTCACACCCCCCTGAGTGCTTACCAGAGAACACAAAGCTTGACCTGCTGCTGACAAGCAGACGGTGGGAATGTGACAGATGCTGCTGGCAGAGTTGGGCTCTAGCATCAGCTTATTAGCCACTAATGTTCTGAGGCTTTCTAGTTCCCAAGCACCTATATCTGTCTATACATATATAGATATATGTATATTAAAAATACATGTATCTGTAGGTACATATATAGCTATATATATATAGATATATGCCACACAATTCCAGACCTCCGAAAACACAGGCAGCTTTAATTAATAAAGTCTTGCACTTTTAGCATATTTGTATATATAAGCTAAAGCCTGGTGGGTGCCATCAGGCTGGTTTGACAAACACNGGAAGTGTCTTACGAAGATGAAGAGCAAAGATTTTATTTCTTGAATCTCTGTCCCTGCACAGCTCCCTGGGAGGGGAGCCCTGTGCGTTTTTGACAAGCTTTAAAACTGATTGTATATAGGAATTTAAAAAAAAAGAAAAAGGAAAAAAAAAAAAAAAAAAAGGAAAGAAAATAAATAAAATACTACTTGTAAGATCTCTTAACACGGTATCAGCTCTTGTTATTGCCTGGGTGTTGGGGATCTCAATCTGCTCCTTACTCTCCAGGCAGCCCAGGAGCAGCAGCTGTTTTGGGTACATGTGTAAACTGCTGAAGGGATGGGGCCTAAGGCAGAGACTGGGGTTTCCCAGTGCCAGAAGCTGTTGGAGCAAGACATCCCAGTCAGTGGAGGATGTCTGCACACTATAAATACTTTCACTTGGATGCAAAAAACAAGCAACAGTACTCTGCCGGGGCTAGCTGGGCAAGCTCAGGCTGCGGGCAAGGCTAAACTGCTCCCAGGCATTAAAATCTGGGTGATCTCTTCACTAACAGGGAGACTGAGATCTCTGCAGGGGTTTTATTTGCTTGGTCCTTGCTCTGGAAAGCACAGACTACTACCTGTGGCTTTAACACAACCAATGCCCTTGAAGGAACTGAGTCTGCCACGAGAATTAATAGTGCCTCAAACACAGATTTTCTTTTTTTTTTTTTTGGTCCTCTTAAGTGACATTTTTATTTAACACCCCATTTGTTTTACAGTACTTCTGCATACAATACATCGTATAAAAAGCCAACTTGCCAACACAAAGGTGTTGCCTCCTTGGTAAAGTGACAAAGCCATAGAGAAAAAAAAAAAAAAAAGACAAACCAGCATTTTTTCCCCCGGGAAACAAAGTGGAATATTTCAGTTTTGCTTTAGTCTAGGTAACAACTTCAATCCCAAGCAAGAAACTTTGTATGGTGCTACTGGAGGACAAACATCTACTAAAATCACCACACAGCTATTTCTTGATCACTATGGAAGCAAATTCTTCTACAAACTGCATGGTATCTACACAGGATGATGAACCAGTGGCATGGTCTAGGCAGGGGCAGAAACGCAGAGTGATTGTTCTGCAGCCACTGATGCTGCAACCAGTCCCACCCCCCAGGAGGTGCTGCGGCTTGAACTGCAGGCAGTTCTCACCCCTGGTGGAAAGGGGCTTATCTTTTTATTACTAATAGTTGAGCTGTTCCCTCTTCTCATATGCTTAAGCTCTGAACTGAGCACACAAGATGTCATGCAGCCAGCTCTGTGTGGTGGTCAAGGTAGCCACCACCCCCCCCGGCTCACAGGGAGTGGGGATAGGCTCCCGGAGCAGCACTCTATATGGCACCACCGAGGGAACACCGCAGCTCTGCTGGCCCTCCCCCGGCACGGCCATTAGGTTTGACAAAAGGTATCTGATGTGCACAACAATCATGGCCCGGGCACTAGCAAGGGCTGTGCAGTGCCTGCTGGCAGCCACTGAGAGTGTTTCAGAGTAAAGAGCCATGGCATAGCTGCCAAGTGACACTGGTGACACTGCAGCAGGTAGTGCAAATTTAAAACTGGAAAAACTGCACCACTAGTTTTAGCAATCTCTGGCTTACCTACAACTACTTTGTAATGAATGAGGCACATATATTTATTTCTTACAACTGAGCAAAAACCAACCAACCAAAAAAAAAAAAACACCAAAAAACCAAAACCAAACAAAACCAAACAAAACCCAAACCCACAAAGACAAGAAAAAAAGGAAAACAGAAAAAGGCAGAGAATTAATGAAAACTGTTACAGAAATAAACCCAAACCCCCAACAGACAGCTAAAATGACACATCAGTATTTAACCACACTGCTTCCTGCTTGTGAATGAACTGGTCAAGAGTTCAAAAACACTTCCAAAAACAGCTACAATCTGAAAGGAAAGTCCCTGCTCGGGGAGTAGCTGAGTAACTGTGGGTCAGACTCCCTGCTGGCACTTCTGCTCACTTCCCAGCTCCATGTGGCAGATGATCTCTTGCAACAGCAGTGTGCACACCTGCAGCCTCCGAATGCAATGTGCTGGGAATCTGGGTTCATCTGCATTGCCAACAACTTCAGATGGCCAAAAGGTATTACATAAGGATCTTTGTTCCTGATTATCATCACCCTTTGCGGTGGAAGAGAGGAAGAGTTTACTCTTGCTCTAGCTGCCACAATCCATGTATTTGTTAGGCAGTTATCTCCACAATGGAAAAAGCCTCCTAACTCCAGAATTACACTAGCACAAGCAAAGCACAATTGTCCTTCAGTGTTACAGCACTGTGGAATTAGCCCAGCAAGCACACCTCTGGGTCATGCACTCTTGGAAGTAGCTGGCATTGGCTACGTCTAACTCTCTCCAAAGAATAAATCTGTGATCCACAGGCTCCAAAACCTTGCCAGTCAGGCAGTTGCCTGAGTGCTGCCAGCCTGCTGGAAGCCACCTTGCTCCACCCACCAGCCAGCTGAGGCTTCATGCCTGCCCACTCTGACTAGGCTTGCTGCATCAACCTGCAGAAACGATTTAAAGACATTACCCTTTTTGGGGGGAAGAAATATAAGAAACTTGAACAGAAAATACATGCAGCTAATAAAGCTTATATTCCTCTATATAGCATAACTTCTCACCTTAAATCTGTATCTGTGTGTGCATGTGTATATACATGCTGGCACAAAGACATGCTCGCTGGCAAGAGCTACTACAGAACTGGCAATGGCTCTACAGTCTCCTGGACTATCAGGAAATGGCATTTCAAAAAGGTGTTCAGTTTTGCATAGCCAAACCAAGTAATGTGACAAGACTATAGCATTTTTCAGGTTCCATCAGCATTGCCTTCTGTACTTAGCATCTTGGTTCTCAACCAACAACCATTGAGCTGCAAGACTTTCACATTTCCCTGCTGCCTTGCTTGCAAAGCGTTCACAGCTTTGACTACTTGAAATAAACAATACCCACTGCAAACTACCAAGGCTTTCTGGATGGGCAGCTGCATCTGTTTTCACAGAGCTCCCTTCATTTTGGCATGGCTCTTGGCAAAAGAATTACTCACTGAGCAAACCTCATCTGAGTTCGTCCTGGACTAGAACATTATCAGCTGCTTTGTATTTCTCAAACATTAGTAAAACAGTGAGTAAACACGTTTTAAAAGTAACACAGTGTTGCCCTATTTTGCCTCAGAAATGCATCCACGTGGATGGATTAAATTAGCTCTTGTATTTTATGCAGAAAAATACAAATCAGTATTCCATTGTATCAAGTGTAAATATTCCGAGAAGGCTTCTGAAGAAAAGCTTCCTCACTTCTCACATATCCAGGCTTTATATAGGTTTTGGAGTTAAGTTTGTTCAATAAAACTTTGTCTTACATTGATACCTGAGAGTATGGGGGAGACTAGGAGAAATCAATCATAAATTCATTGCCCCTGATCAAAACTGAGCTCTTCAGAAGCAGCATGGGAACAGCAACAGCAACGATGGTATTTTACCAAGTGTATGTACCACGAGGTAAAATGTCATTTTATTCTTCACTCGTCTTAGTATTGCAAGGAAAACCTCTGTGAGGATGCCACATCCTTTCTGCTTCTTTACAAAAACATGCACAGTACAAAAATAACACTGCTCTGCACAGAAAGATTGTCAGACAGACTTCAGAAACAGCTATTTTAAACTAGTTTAGCAGAAAGCCTCTGTTAAGTTTGTTGCTATTAAAAAACAAGCTCTTTCCCTCTTTCTCTAAACCCATTCTAGCTCCAGCAGCATTTACCAGCACTAACACTGGCAGAGTTTGCCTTCACAGGATCTTTACTACATCGTTTTGTATACGTTAGAAATTTCAAGTCAGATTCCACAGGATTTTTTTGTTTCCATGAATTCTGGCAGATAGAGAAATATTACAGCAGCAATAATCTAAAGAGTTATAGGGGGAAGAAAAAAAATTACTAGGTTAATGTATGAACTCAGTGCAGACAAAGGAGCACCTGCAACGTGTCCTAACAGTTGAGCAGTCAGCATACCATGAAACAGCTAAAGATGGTTTGCACTTGGGCTTTCCACACACAAGCAAAGCTATAGAGTCCATCAGTGTGGTCCTAAGCAGCCAGCAATTGCTCCCCTTGCAAGAAGAATGACAACCACCAGGTAGTCAGATTTAGCCACTGCCTTCCCTTGATTTCAACAATCTATGCTACATTTTTAACCTGTATACAGCCTGGATGACCAAACGAGCTCCATCCTTTTCACCTGTTTTGCAGGAGGATTACTATGAAGATGGGAAAGAGAACTTGTATGGTCTAGAAAAGCAGGAAACCACTTGTTTGTTTGCAAAAACTGAGACTGGGTTGGGAAACTGCTGATGAGGAGCTGGAATCTGCAATTGTCCACGAGCAGAGGAACTGACTGCAGGGCAACTTTCCTCTCTGTAGCAACTGCCATTGAGCTATGTTTGCAATAGTCACAACCAAGCAATGCTGCATATTTTAATAACATGGCAATGACAGTTTATTATTCAGTCCTTTTTTTTTAAGGGTGAAACTTATGACCAATGCAAGAAAGTGATTGTGCTTTGAGCTGTTTTTATTTACATTACATACCAGTAACCTGATATTTAAAGCTGACTCTTCAAACTCTGTTCCCATTTCTGTATTAGCAACCTTCATTTCTAAGTGCTTTGTGTGGTTAATGCAGAGCCAAAGGTAAAGCAAGCTACACTCTGGTTCTTCCTTTCAGCTGCAAATTTTTAGCACTCTCTATTTTAGCTTTTATGTCGTGAGGTTTCTCAAAAAACCTCACAAAGGCTGGCTCATTTAATAAGGATGCCAGAATCTGCTCAAAGGCAAAAGACCACTCATGTCTCCCACTCAGACTCTGTGCTCTGCTGCTTTCAGTCTGCTCAGAGCTGCTTTCACTCTGCCCCTTTCTGGGCATTTCAGCAGGCACCTCCATAATGGCAGCTGGATTTTCCACAGGTGATGTGGGACTCTGGAGCTTTCTGCCAACTTCTTCCATTTTCAGCAGGAGGCTGGTGACTACTGCTATAGCCCGGTACAGCAGCTCCTCCTCGGGATCCCCGTGGAACAGGTTGTACAGAGTTTTGGAGAACTGGATGAACTGAGACTACAGAGAGAGGCAGAGGAGTCTATTCAGAGTACAGCAGTGTAACTGTCCTGTTTTACTACACAAAGTCATCTCAACCCAGTGCCTGCTGCCAACAGGCACCTGGTACAAGAGCTGCTCTAATGACAGGATGGGTGTGGACCAGCCCTGAAGAGCCTAAGTGTGCCTGAAAAGTCTCTCTCTCCCCATAAGCTTACAGTTAACAGTAGTGAAAAAATGATGTGTGAAAGTCTGACATAGAAGAGATCTTACAAATCCTTCAGAAAACTGCTAACAGGACTTAAAGGATAAGCAGCAGTCAAAGAGACTGAAATAAGAGCCAGACAGTTTACCTGATTCATTCTTGGCAAATCCTTAATGCTTTCTTCTTTTTTAATAAGTTCATCTTGCCATTGCTTCAGATAGGCCTGGATATCAACCTTCCCCTTCACTTTTGGACAAAAACGTAAAAACAAAGCAGTGAACAAAGAAGAACTAAGAGCTTCCCAAGAGCGATGATGAGCTAAAGAAGAGGCACCCTCAGCATCATTCCTTCTCAGTAGGGTGGTAGTGACAAGGGCTCAACAGGGTGAGAGTTTACCCCAAGAGTTTACTCTCTTGGTCCCAGAACCACACTTCTAGAAGTGGATATAACATTAGCACTGTCCCAGAGATGATGATACACAGCACACTTTGTCACCATGCACTTTTTTAGCTCTGCACACTGTTACCTGATGAGTCTCCAGGATTCCTTACCTTTTTCTGGGCTGTCCTTCAAAGAGTCACTTTCAAGACTATCACCAACAGATGAAGCTACAGTTTAGCAGGAGAAAAAAGAGGAGTTATTTATTTGAGAAAGAAGGATCAGTGGTTCATTTCCTTATGTCAAAAATTCCTTCCTTAAGAAGCAAGACCCTCACCAATCCCTGTGTTCTCCACACAGATTAGACCAACAAGAAACCACATGGTAAGATTCTTGAAAAACAGAAGCCATCATGAGACTGGAGATCACAAAAGAAAAAGCAATCAATTATATCAAGCAAATAAGCTTCATATTGTCCATGGCCCATGTCTTCAACAGTGGTGAGAACAGTACTCATATGTTATAGGTAAGATACTTTGGATAGTTTAAAAAAAACAAAAGGCAAGAAGTAAAACTGCACAGCTTTCCAAACAATATTTTACCATCTCAAAAACTTACACCTCGCAAACCACTTTTCAGCTTACTTGCTTTAAAATGGAAGCAAAGGATTTTAAATGTCTGCTTATGGGCCTCAAAATAATTATGGATGTGCGTATTTTGGAGCCCCCAACAGAGGAAGGACATGGAACTGTTGGAGCCAGTCCAAAAGAGGCCACCAAGATGCTCAGAGGACTACATCAGCTCTGTTATGAGGACAGGCTATGAGAGTTGGGGCTCAGCAGCCTGCAGAAGAGAAGGCTTCCAGGAGACCTTAGAGTAGCTTTCCAGTATCTGAAAGGGGCATACAGAAAGGCTGGGGAGAGACTATTGACAAGGTCTGGTAATGACAGGATGAGGAGGAATGGGATTAAACTGGCAGAGGGGAAATTTAAACGGGATGCTAGGAGGAAGTTGTTTGCAGTGAGGGCAGTGAGACACTGGCACAGGTCGCCTAGGGACATTGTGGCTGCTCCCTCCCTGGAGGTGTTCAAGGCCAGGTTGGATGAGGCCTTAGGCAACCTGTTCTAGTGGGAGGTGTCCCTGCCTATGGCACAGGGGGGTTGGAACTGGCTGAGCTTTGAGGTCCCTTCCAACTTAAACCATTCTATGGTATTTTATTTCTTGATGTAGGAAACATCATGCCTTGTATGCAAGAGTGAAATGGTCACCACTTCAACCACCACTGCAGCAGGCTGTCTGCTGAAAAATGCTGACCAAATACACTGCCCTATTTCCATCTGAACACCCTTTGAAGTCAGACTAGCTATCCACAAATTCTGCACTACTTGATGAAGATGTAACTATCTGCAGAAGCTCTTCACAGAAGATTCTTATTACCAGTGACATGATTTACTGGATTTGCTACTTTTCAAACAGGTTTCCCATTTTTCACCATGAGATAAACAGACGACTCCTAATATCCTGCAGGCAAAGCCTTGCACTGTGGAGCTTACCAGTGAGTTGACTGAAGTGTATCAGCTCTTCTTTTGAAAGATCATGACCTTTGGAAGGGCTCAGTGATTCTACTTCAGTAAACGCTGCAATAAATCAATGAAAAAAAGAGGTTTTGAGACATCCAAGCATTACCAAAGCTGTGCTAAGAAGCAAAAGCTTTGTACAGACAAAGGATCCTTGCAAAGAGAAATGCTGTTGGAGCAGACCAAGTTCTCCTCAAAGAACAGAAGAGGCAGACATGTGTTATAGCCCTTGGGTTGTATTGTAGCCAGGACTGATGATAACAGGAAGAAAATTAAAGCTAAGGAAAAAAACTACAGGTGCAAAGACTTTAAACGCCAGAAATAGGCTCCCCAAATGCCACCTCCTCTCACTTACCTGGAGGAATGTGCAACTTAAAAAGAAGCTTGAGTTTGTTGGTGAAGCTCCCATTATACATGGTATCTGTCAGAGGGAAGAGGCAAGACAGTCTGTTCAACTGACCAACCTTTGGAAAGCTCTTTTTGCCTAAAGAAATGCAACCCAGGAAGGTTGGAACTGGACATGTGTTGGATCTTACAAGGAGTATAATTAGACATGAAGAGTAAGGAAGGCACTTTCACCTGCACTTAAGCCTCAGGTTTGCCTGCACTGAGGGACAAACACTAATATGACTTGCTACAATGAGCCCACAGTACCAAAGAAACACAGCACTAATCAAGATATATTTACCCTTAAATTTTTGTTTCCTGAACACCACCACTTTGAAAACAAGATAAACAGAGTTGTGACTTTCAGTTCCCCAGAGATTTGTCCACTTGCATGTTCTGTGTATGAGAAGGCTTAGTATGAGGAAGCATTGATCATCACACAGGCTGGGCAATGAGATAATAACATTTCCTAATTGTCTGGTATTTTGGTGATGAAGCTGTGTTTAAATTTAATCTCAAACAGGAGATGCTCCTCCAGGGCATTAACATCTCAGCAAGGTTACTAGTTTGTAAAGCTAGTTTGCTAGCTACTTCAACGGTGAAAGAAGAGCAAAATAAGAGCACAGTTCTGTAACTTGAAAGTCTTTATCATTCACCTAAATAGTGTAGCTTCCACTTTCAAACTTAGAGATACACTTTGAGCATTTGGCTTGCCATTTGAACAGTCTTTGCATTTAGTATCACACAACTGAGGGAGCAGGCAGGTGATCATTCTCATGTACTCAGCACTCATGGGGCCACACCTTGAGCACTGTGCTCAGTTCTGGGCCACTCACTACAGGAAAGACCCTGAGGTGCTGGAATGTGTGCAGAGAAAGGCAACAAGGCTCGCCAGGGGCCTGGAGCACATGGCCTATGAGGAGTGTCTGAGGGAGCTGGGGTTGTTCAGTCTGCAGAACAAGAGGCTGAGACCTTATCACACTCTACAACTACCTGAAGGGAGGCTGGAGCAAGAAGGGGGTCAGCCTCTTCTCCTCAATGACAAGTGAGAGGTCTACAGGAAACAGTTACAAGCTGCGTCGGGAGGGGCGGACTGGCTGTCAGGAAATATATCTGCACTGGAAGAGTTCTCAAATGTTGGAATGGTCTGCCCAGGGCAGTGGTGGAGTTACTATCCCTGAGGGGATTCAGGTATCATATGGACCTGGCACTCAGGGTCATGGTTTAGTTTTTCAGTGCTGGGTTGAGGGTTGGATTGGATGATCTTTGAGATCTCTTCCAGCTAGATATACTGTGTGATTAAAATGCAACTATCTGACCCTAGGTTAAAAGGCTAATTTCCTTAGGCTCTTTACATAGTGGTTGGAAGGTGACACATTTCAAGTGCTCCCTTGTGAATGTGCTACATGTGGTTCTCATACCAAGAACACAGGCAAACTGCTTGAAGTTTATAAGACAGTGTGAGCTCTCATCCATCAGTCTGAATGTCCACAGCGCAAGGGAGTCTCTGTTGGCACAGTGTGCCCAGGGGCTCAGGAGGTGACAGAGGAGCCTGAACTGCTGGCAATCAATCCGGTACTGGTCAAGATAGGGCAGGCTGGCATCATGATGCTGCAAGACAGGACTATGGACACTCCAGTAACAGGAAAGGAAGTGCTCCTTCTGCAAAGGAAAGATCACATGTTACACTTTCTCAGACAACAGCTGTCTCCCAGTGAAAGGCATGGGAAGCTAGTTGTGTACTTTGATGTAAAGCTGGCATGTAAAACTTATGCTGAATCTAGCTTTTACACCCCCAAGAGGTTGCACTGTTAAGATGGATCTTAGGTAAGTGAAGAACATGGCACATTACCTTAAATAATTCGTAAAGCTCTTCAAGATCACTAGGGCTGAATTTTACATCCTGGGACACAACACGCAGCTAAAACAAAATTAAGAGAAAATGAAGTGAAAGAGTCTTCCCTCTTTGGAGTAAGCCTGAAAAATAAAGCCAGGGGGGACTTAAGCTTACATTAAAACTGAATAGTCCAGGTTTTGGCATGTTGCAATCAGGAGTAAGAACAGAACTACTTTTTGAAAGCAATCAGAAGATTATAAACCAAAAGAAATTCTTTCTCCCCACAAAAAGCCAGTCACATTACTTCTATACACTGAGCCTACACTGTGCAACCTGGCAGATACAACTCAATTATTTATCATTATATGTAACATAGAGCTTCCTTTACAACGGGCAAATTCAAGTACAACTCAAGAGTCAAGCTGAACCCTCAGGTTTCAAATAATTAAATTTTAAAACCCTCTTCATAGCTTTTAAAACCAAAGTCAGCTCCAAGACCAAGTTCCACCTTCACAATATGTATGTTTCATAAAACCAAGCTCAACAGTTATCACCTTAGCACAACCAACATCATTTAGCATCACTTGCTACAAGCCACATTTACCACAGAAAGAAAAACAGACTACTATTATCATCTGTTACTGGAAATGAGCCACTAAAGAAAACAGGCAAAGGAAGCAACTTGCAACCTCCATCTCCATTCAAGAGTCTGAACTTCATGGAAGACATTGGCAGCTGAAGAGCTACCACATCATGCATGCACTACTGGACAATCACACCCACCACAGACAAAAAGCAACCCTTGCTGACTGCAGTAGAGAGACATTTGGTATCATTTCCCCAAGTAAAAATGCAGGCAATGAACCATTTCACTCTAGCACTGTGGACATTTTACAGTGTTCTATGCCTCTGAGAGAAATGCATTCACAATTTCACAACAGTAAATGGAAATAAAGGTCAGCCTGTCAGTGCAAAGTGTCAGAGAGGTGCCATCCTTAGATGGTGTTTCTTGTAACACAAGACCACAAAGTCCTGCTGTTATTCACAGGCTGAAACCACACAGGCCAAGCCTCAGCTTACAGACTCCCTGCAGACCAGAGGCATTTCGGTATAGAAAAATGTAGGTGTTCTGAGGATTTTCCACAAGGGAATTGATTTCATTAGAAGGAAGGGTCACTCACCACATTCTGTTTGGTGGTAGCTTCTAAGGTCTGGATGACATAAAGCCTGTTCCTGCAGCGCATGCTCTCCACGTCCTCATAGCGGATGTCGCCGTATCTCTAAGAAGAAAGGCACTGCTCCATGAAATTGCCTCTTGCTAATGTACACCTCTGCAAATATTTTTGTCCTTCTGCCATCTAAGTACAATACAAGCATGGGCACAAAGGCAGGTCCCAGAAACTCTGAGCACAAAAATCATTTATTAGAGCACTAACACTCACCCTAACCCATGTGAAAGGGCAAGACTGATGGAGAAAGAAGAACCTGGAGTAGTTCAGTGCATGGGAAGACAAAAGAAGGGATTTTACCTCACTCTGCCATCAGATGGTGGCTACCACAACAGACAGCAAACTCTGAGATGTGTACATTAGCAAGGCTTGAAGTTCACTGTAGTGAACTTTAGAAATCAGCTGAAATAATTTCATTACCATTCCTAGGCACCTCTGGTACGTCTGAAGGACAGGGAAGGTGTCTGAACATGAAATAGAATAATTTGCCTTTAAGGAAAAGTTGTCAAAATCTAAAAATAAATTCCCAGAGAAATCACAGAACGACGTATTACAATCCACAAAAAAGCCAATAAAATAAATCAAAATGGGCCAACACTCTTTATCACCATCATGTTAAATCAATTTAATTTCCTCCTATGAGGAAATTCAGTTCAGAGTGCACAACAGAAACTGTAATGGGATCCATAACTACTTCTGTAAGATTTTTTTTTATGCTCTCCAGCAACACATGGAACCTGGAAGACGTGGCCTGACCACAATCACCATGCAACATGTGCACGACTGGTTCTGATAACATAGTTTGGGAACAATCAATCAATAAGCAACCAAAGTACACAGGACCTTCAGGAGTTTTTCCCAGTGTGTTTTGTTCCCGTTTTTTTGCAAGACTTTAAATCAGGTATGAAAAACTGCAACACAGCCATGGAGTCTGAGCACATGAGCTTTGACGTTAGAGCAACTGCTTGTGCTGAAACTAGGGGGAAAAATATTAGAGCTGAAAGGGTAAAAGCTGAACAAAAACAGTCTAATATCAACAAGGAGCTGCAGAGAAAGCTGCAAGTGACCACCATCGGTAGCGCTTTATGAGCATCCAAGAGGAACTATAGTGGATATTAGGATATATTCTGACAAAGGCAGAGAAACTCAACGAGCTGAAGCTTTTGCAGATTCTCTTCTGCTGAAGAGTTTTAACAACATCAGACATTTTTCAAGGATGATCTGAGTGTATGCTGGACAAGAAGCTGAACTGGCTGACCTCTGGAGGTCTCTTCTGCAACTGTATATCTATGTTCCTGTGAAGACCACTACCAGCATACTTCTGACTTGGAACAAAGAAGCAGAGAGGAACTGCAACTCTGAATCATAATTCATTTACTGGTCTGGCTTCCAGGCAGACATTGTGCAATGACCTCAGCATGGCTACAAGTAAGACATATAATTTAACCCTGAATTAGTGTGATGTGATAAAATGTTACATATTCTTCCATTCCTTAGTTAGGCTCCTCTTCTTCATACCTGACCAGACTGCCAAAGAATAGTCTTGGATTTTTGTCCGAGTCATAAAGGCATGAAATATGATTGATTTTTTTTTTTTTAATAAATTCTGTGTTTTTTTCACTTAATCTCATGTATCTTGTGAAGCCCCATGAAAAGCAACAGTATCACACAGGACATCTCTGTTCACTTATTCATGATTTGTAACTAGACCTATGTGCAGAATGACCATGCTCCATTGCAGCAATCTATCTTCCCACTGCAAAATTTGTTTTATTTCCACAGTAAAATTTTTTTTAAAATCCACTGGAACAGAACTGTGTTGAAATTAACTGTCTGGTCAAAGTGGGAAGCAGGAAATTGACTCTCACTTTGTATCAGCAGTTCTTAACCAAGGGGTTATGAAACTTACCAGCACTGATGAATTTCAGTTTCAACTTAAGACAAAAAACAGTATCCAAAAAAAGGGGTTATGACATAGAAATGGGGATAGGTGCCTAGGAATGGGGCTGCCAGCTTGCAAGTGCAAGATTCACACTCAAGGATCTGGCCAAATTAGCATTCAAAGTCTTAGCAAATCAGAGGCTACGGCTTTGGTCCCATTGCCTAACTGCAAAGGCAGGAGAAGAGGCAAGGGAGTTTCTTTTGTTCTGTCTTTCAGTAATGACTCCATCTCTGTGAAACCTTCAGCTTACACTTCTGAATGCAATGTTCTTTATTCTGTGAGCATTCATCCTCATTACAGGTCTCCCTTTGACAAGAAAGTCCCCTAACAGCTTGCAACTCTTCTTACAAGAATCTTAAAGCACCTTACAATCAGTTCTTCAGTGAAATAGTGATAGCAGGAGTAGACTTTTAAATACAATTAGCACAAGGCTATAAAGACACTTCAAGAGAACTTGAATGTCCTTCTTCAAGCACCCCACTAAAGGCAAGCCCTCTTCTCAGTAAAAATCAAAGGAGACAATTCCTAAGTTGTAAGAGTTACAGTTAGCTTATCTTTCTCAAGTCAAGGCCAGGACGTTTCTCCAAACGTGATGTATTGTGGGTCTTTCACTAGAAACGTGACAGAGACTCAGAAAAGTATTGCACAGATAAAAGAAATCAGATAATGGATAAAACAAATTTCCTCTCCCAGCTTCCCTTTCACTTCAGATGGGCTGAGCAGAAACCTATCTACAAATGGATTAACAGTCTGACACGAATCATGTCAAGGAAGAAAACATCTTGTGAAAAACTGAGGACAAAAGGAGAAAGAGAAGCTAGATGTAGTTCCTCCACAGGGCAGAGCTGCAGAAAGCAAACTTACAAATTTAAAGACAGTGCTCAAAGATGGCAATTGGCTTTCCTGATCCATCTCTAAACAGTCATTTAACCCATACACTAAACTACTCAAGCACAGAGTTTCCTGCAGGGGTTGTTATGTCACATGTTACCACTCTGAGCAACGTGCAGTAATCAGTCTCAAGTTCGTGAACTTGAGGGCTGTTTCTGCTGTACTTTGTCATTTAATTGCCACACTGATCATGTCAATGAGGGACAGCAATACATGAACTGGGATAAACCTCAGGATGTCTTCTTGGGACAGCCTAGCAAGCACATGCCAAGCAGTTAAAAAAAACAAAACAAACAAAATCAAAACAGTTCCATAACCTACAAGGCTTACAGTGAGGATTAACAAACTATAGGGCCCCACTTCAGCCAGCCTAGACAGCTTTTCTACTCTAGTTTGTACACTGCAGCTGCAGTGTTTTTCAAGTAGCCCATGCAATGTAAACACTGCACAGGATGGGAAAACATACCCACAAGAACACATACTTCATTTGACTCTCGGATCAGATCAGTAATGTCCACTTTTGGATGGTCACTCTTCACTTCGCTGAGGCTGGAGCCCTGCTGCACAGCTGGAGGCAAAGGACTGTCTTTGTTAGTGACACTGTCAAAAAATCTGCACAAAGCAAACACACAAGAAATGAGCAGGAACACTTTAATTACAACAGAAGGACTAACATCAGCATCTACTAAAGAGAATGTGAAATAGCAAAGTACATCAACACGTGTAGCACAAATCAGCTGTAGTAGTAACAAAGATAAATGCGGGAACTTGCTATCCAGAGAGGTTGTGGAGCTTCTAAGCTTTGGGAATTTTTAAGACCCCAGCCAGCCAATAACATGGCTGATTTGATCTAGGGCTAGCAGTAATCCTCTTTGGAGTGGGAGGTGAGCCTAAGGACTTGCCAAGGTCACTTCATCATTCCTTTGCTTCTCTAATCCATCTAGCAAGGTTGTACTGCACAACTGGAAAGGGGCAGAGAGGCTGGGACTGACCTGTGACCAAGGCAATCCTAATTCCTGCAGAAGCGTTAGCCAAGGCATGTCTGATCTGCACCTATCCATCACAACTACATTATCCAAAAGGATCCATTAGGAAGGCTGGCCAGTTCCTCTGCCGAGATCAAGGAACTTGTGTCTATGAACTGATAGCCTCTTTTTTCTTAAGGAGAGGCAAACTGATGTAATCTTTTTGTAATATAGCAGCATGCTGCAGGCTGGACTGACTGTGCAACACAAGTGTTAGTGCCAGACCAGATTCTGAAAGCAAGAGTTCAAAAGGAGCTCATTGTAACCATTCAAATATTGAGTGCCAAGCAGAAACAGCAGCTTGTTTGGTTCAGGTGAAAAATCAAAATTTCACCACATCTTTTAAATTCTAATATATTTAAACAGGACAAATGTGCTCTTACTGTTTGGCTTTCTAAGTGTTAAATATTTAAATGAGTTCAGCTACGTTTTACAGTAAATTTCAGGCTGCATGGTCTCTTAAAATCAAACTTCTGCTTTCCTCATTAACTCTGTTGCTTTTAACCTATTCAAACACATTTAAAACATTTTAAAAATCTCACTAAAAGGAAATTCTTATTATCAGTGTTTAGCTTGGGGACTCCCATAGCATGGTCATTTGAGGGCTGCTTTAACCCTCCAGGTTACACAGCCACAGCAGCCACCACAGAATTTACACAGGTAGTGAAGCAAAAACTGTGCAGGTTTTGCTTGCAATATGTCAGATTAAATTGCACTTTATGTTGCATATCTGAATTTATTCTTTAAATGCTTGTACAACACAGGCATCTGGTCACAACTGTCCTCATTGTTTTTCTTTCTTTTCTTTTTTTTTTTTTTTTTTTTCCTTATTTCTTCTTTAAACCATTAGCAGAAAAAGGAGCCAGTACCCTAAACTACAAGAACTGAGCTGTAGAATATATTGTCAGCAAGTTGATGCTTGAACTGCTTGGAACAGTCTTAATGTGCTCTGCATTACCTCACCATTAAAGAAAGTCACTTTCTATAGCTAATATAAATTCCAGGGGAGAAAAAAATAAATCACACTGATTTTACTTTAAAATACACAAAATGGCAATGACTTCAGAATTATTTTAATGGAAGATGGGATTTTAAGAGGATCCAGGCACATATCACAGCTACCCCTTCCAGAATTTCAGCCCAAAGTGAACACCTAATTTCTGTGAAGCCCTTGAAAGTCTTGGCCAGACATTTTCTCAGTGGCAGAGGAAGGCCACAGATGATCAGAGGGCTGGAGCACCTCTCCTACAGGCTGAGCAGGTTGGGTCTGTTCAGACTGGAAAAAAGGCAACTCTGAGGAGACTCTACAGCAGCCTTACAGTAGCTGAAAGGAACCTACAGGAAAGCTAGAAAGGGTCTATTTATAAAGGCCTGTGTTGACAGAAGAAAGGATAATGGTTTTAAACTAAAGCAGGGTAAATTTAGATTAAACATTATGAAGAACTTCACTTTGAGGGTGGTGAGACACTGGAACAGGTTGCTCAGAGAAGCTGTGGACACCTTGTCTCTGGAAGTGTTTAAGACCAAGCTGAATGATGCTCCGAGCAATCTGGTCTAGTGGAAGGTGTCCCTGCCCATAGCAGAGGGGGTGGAATCTTTAGTTGATCTTTAAGGTCTCTTCCAACTAAAGCCATTCTATGACTTATCTACTGGCAATTATAGAAGCTGCTACACAATCTGTAACAATCACAGTTACATGGATACCTGTTAAGAATAGTGACTGCTTCTGCATCATCCTTGCAAGTCAGCAACTTCTCCATGTTGTATTCCAGCACTGCAAGACCCAGCTGCAAAATTGCCTTTATTCCATCATAGAAGAAACAGTCCACCACATTGACTGCACTTTCAATAGGCAGCACACTGATAAAAAGGGTAAGGAACCAGGAGAGAGAGACCGAGGAGAAAAAAGTCATGTCCATCATGTGGTCTGTCAACTGAGGCAGATGAACCCTGATGAGCTCCTCAAACACTGCCTGATCTACCAAGGCACCTGCAGGGAAAGGATAACAAAACCACCACCCAAATCTTAATAAAGAGAGCACTGGCCAGGAATCAAGTCCCTGTCCTAATACAGCTTTGTTTTTAAAGTAAGCACAGGTCTGGCTGCATGGAACCACTGCCTTTGTCCCCTGACCACCCTATGCATGGGTCCAGAGTCTTGCTGCATGCTGTAAAGTGTATTAGCACTTCACTGGCTACTTCCAGTGATCCCCCCTTGACCACCAGCATATCTTCTCTGCCTTTAGAGAGAAACTTCACATCCAGCTTTCTTTAAGCACATACACCTGCAAGTTCAAAGGTTCAGACTGGACCTGAAGTAACTCATTTTTCCTTTATTTAAGTTGACTAAGTTTCAAATAAGCAGCATGAATTACAGCTGGAATTCCAAAAGAACAGTAGAATAGTCTGACTGACTGCTTCCTGACTAGTTATGCCTAGAGGTCGTTATCTGAAAATCCTGTCCACTCCTGGGAAGGGGCAGTTTGACATTCTCCATAGCTCCCATTTCTTCTTTCATGACAATGAACCAATGCAACAGCTTCTCCCTGCTGCTCAGCTTTCAGCTCACTCCTTGCATTTGTTCTTAATGAACCATCACTGACATCCAGTTCTAGACAGATTAAAAAAGACAGAAGGAGGTTACCAATGATCCGACGATTGTAATAGTCGGGCAGCATCCTCTCACACACTGCAACCAAAAGCCAGAATGCTTCCTCCTCTTTGGCATACAGCAGGAGAACTGAGGTCAAAATATTCATTGCCTGCAACATTGAAATGGGAAAGGAAACATTTACTAGGAACATGGTGAAAACACAACTGTTGCCATTTATTAAAAGCACTTTACAGCATGTTTTTAGAGCACCAGGGTAGCCTACAGCCACAGCCAGTATAAGACTCTTCCCTCTGTATTATTAGTCACAGAGCATAGCATTGAAACTATGTACAAATATTTTTTAAGTACTAAATGTAGAATTTGTATGTAGTATTGAAACTACATACAAATATTTTAAAGTACTAAATGTAGCATTTGTATGTAGTACTGAAACTACATACAAATATTTTTAACTGCTCAATGTAGTATTCATAGCACTAAATGTACTAGAAGTACTAAAAGTTCTAAATGTAGGATTTGTATGTAGTATTGAAACTACATACAAATATTTTAAAGTACTAAATGTAGTATTCATAGCACTAAATGTACTAGTACTAAAAGTTCTAAATGTAGCATTTGTATGTAGCATTGAAACTACATGCAAATATTTTTAACTGCTAAATGCAGTATTCATAGCACTAAATGTACTAGAAGTACTAAAAGTTCTAAATGTAGTATTTGTATGTAGTTTCAATACTACATACGAATATATTTAAGTACTAAATCTAGTAAGTACAAATATCTTTAAGTACTAAAAATCTAGTAAGAATGCAGAGGCACATATGAACTGAACATGGCAGCATTTGCCAACAAACTCGTGTAGAATGTAAAAACTCCTGTTACTCAAGTGGGATGAAATAAGGAAAGTGAACCACTGCACAATAAACCATGACTGATTTTATAGGTGCACCTGTACTGCCATCATGAGCTAATATTTAGACAACCAACACTGAGAGTATTAAAACTGCTGAACCACTGAGCAAGAATCCACAACTGATTTTATAGGTGCCCCTATACTGCCATTGGGAGCTAATATTCAGAAAACCAACACAAAGAGTATCAAAACTGCTGTACCTGGCAATATCCAATCTGGGGATTCCTGTATGCATAAGCTGTAAGAACTCTCCTGAGTGCAGAAATTCCTGTGTCACTTTGGAAAGCAGGATGCTCAGGTAAGGAGCGGCGTAAATCTCGTTCAATTTCATCAGTAGCTAAAGTGCAGGTTCCTAAGGACTTTTCCACCAGCTCAGTGTAATAACCAGGGTTGGATGCCATGTCGTTTACAGCACCTGCCAATTGCACAGCATTAGAACAGTAAAGTACTTCCTTGATTGTCTGCAATTTGTGTAAGAATTTTTGATGACTGCTGAGGTACCTCATAAATCTCCATGTTACTGCAGTAACGAATCAGAGTAATTCCATTAACTGCAATAGTCTGAATCAAACCCAGGAAAGTAAAATATAATAAGGCTTAGGAGGAAATCTAAATCACTTTCCATTATGAAGTTGATTTTGATTTCTTTTGTTTCACTAGGGAGGGGAAGAAAGCTTCCTTTCACCCACAATTCCTCAGGCTTTCTGGCAGACACAGTAACCTTTAGTTTGTAGAGCTGGCAGCACATTACAAAAACTAGGCAAAGGACTGATAGTTAACTACTTAATTCTGTAACTTTTATGTCAATGTCTTTCAAAACCCCTGACCTGGATCAATCTGGTGTCAGAAGCCTATGTAAACACTGCAAGAACACTAGCAAAGATATGCCACGAAGATGATCAGAGGGATGGAGCACCTCTGCTATGAGGACAGGCTGAGGGAGTTGGGACTTCTCAGCCTGGAGAAGGCTTCCAGGAGAACTTAGAGCAACCTTCCAGTATCTGAAGGGGTCCTACACGAAGGCTGGGGAGGGACTGTTCACAAGGTCTTGTAATGACAGGACGAGGGGGAATGAGTTCAAACTGGCAGAGGGGAGATTTGAACGGGATGTTAGGAGGAAGTTCTTCCCAGTGAGGGTGGTGAGACACTGGCACAGGTTGCCCAGAGAGGTTGTGGCTGCTCCCTCCCTGGAGGTATTCAAGGCCAGGCTGGATGAGGTCTTGAGTGTCCTGATCTAGTGGGAGGTGTCCCTGCCTATGGCACAGGGGGGTTGGAAGTGGATGATCTTCGAGGTCTCTTCCAGCCTAAACCATTCTATGATTCTATGTCAGTGTTTACGTGTCCTCGAAAGGAACTACCGTACAGAAAGCTAAATGAAGAACCTAAAATGTGTTTGTTTTGATAAACAGATCCTCTGGCACAGCAGAAAAGTTTGTTCAGAGGAACCCAGCAAGTACAACTAGCAGATAAGGTGCCTCCTCAAAATCTGCATTTCCTTTTCTGAATCTGACACAGGCTTCCTGTATGATTCTGATCAAGCCAGTAGCTGCTGCTTCTCTAAGTTTTCCAGAGAACTGGAACAGAAAGCACACAGAGATGTTGTAAGGCAGTGTCTTGATTCCCTGGGTCTCAAATTAAGCGCTCTGACACACGTGTGTTATACAGAAGAAAGCCACAAAAGCACACTCAGAGCTCTGGCAAGAGATCCCATAGGCACAAGAAAGTCCCCAAGTCCTGTACCTCTTGTTCTCTAAGCACATAGCAAAAGAACTGCCAATAACAGGGGCCTAATACTCTACCAGGAATACATTTCTGTGTGTTACATGGTAACACTATCTCAGAAAGTTTAAATCAGAAGAATTAAAATACAGTCCTACAGTCAGGCTTCTCTCTTCAGCAAGAAAAGAGGCTCTGCCAAAACTGCCAAAACTATCACTAGTTTTCAGTGGAGTTTGCTGTAAAAGAAGCAGAGGTAGGGTTTGTTTCAATGCACAACAAAATCATGACAAAATTATCCTGCTCATCATTCTGAAGTGCCTTTCTTCAAAAAGACCTGGGTAAACTGACAGAGGTAAGAGCATAGAGTCATAGAATGGGTTAGAATCATGGAACAGAATCATAGAATCAGTCAGGGCTGGAAGGCACCACAAGGATCAGCCAGTCCCAACCCCCCTGCCATGCCCAGGGACACCCTACCCTAGAGCAGGCTGCCCACAGCCTCTGCCAGCCTGGCCAAAAACACCTCCAGGGATCTGGCCCCAAACACCTCCCTGCAGGGGCAACCCATTCCAGCCTCTCATCACTCTCATGCTCAACAACTCCCTCCTCATCTCCAGTCTGAATCTCCCCACCTCCAGCTTTGCCTAGTCCTATCACTACCTGCCAGCCTCAAAAGTCCCTCTCCAGCTTTTTTGTAGCCCCCTTCAGATGCTGGAAGGCCACCAGAAGGTCCCCTGGGAGCCTCCTCTTCTGCAGCCTGCACAGCCCCAACTCTTTCAGGCTGTGCTCACAGCAGAGCTGCTGCAGCCCTCTGAGCATCCTCGGGGCCCTTCTCTGCACACCTCCAGCATCTCCACATCCCTCTTGGCCCAGGGGCTCCAGCACTGGATGCACTACTCCAGGTGGGCTCTCAGCAGAGCACAGCAGAGGGGCAGAATCCCCTCCCTGGCCCTGCTGCCCACACTGCTCCTGCTGCAGCCCAGCCTCTGCTTGCCTTTCTGCCCTGCAAGTGCACACTGCTGCCTCAGCTTGAGCCTCTCCTTCACCAGCACCCCCAAATCCTTCTCCTCAGGGTAGGAAGGGACCTCAAAGATCATATAGTTCCAACCCCCCACCACAGGCAGGGACACCTCCCACTAGAACAGGTCAATCTTTGTCAGACTGCATTCTGGCAGTAACTATAACATTCACACAAAACGAATCAATTGTACCTGAGAAGAGTAACCAGAGCTCTCCTCTTAATGCCTCTGGGATCCCTCTCACAACCAGGTCTCGAGTCTTCTTTGTTCGGAACATACTGACACCATGTCCCCGTTCCACAAAGAGGATGTTCCACGACTGCTCCTTCATTTTTTCTTTCAACTACGAAAAGCAGAGGCCAAACAAGCATTCAGTACACTGGAAGATTTTCCTTAGGTTTAAGAGAATAAAACCCAAGTCTGCTTTCAGTTGTATTCATGGAAACTAGAAATAACAGCACTGACATACATATTGCTAAGTGAAATCAATGCTGGTGCAAATCAGAGCAGTGCATCCTGTAAGTCTGGCATAAAATGCAATCTCCTACTTGAGCTCCTAGTCTTTATTACAGGAATCTCTACACCAGCTCAGACATTGCTGTCTACAAGTACCTAAAGGGAGGTTGTAGCCAGCTGGGGTTGGTCTCTTCTCCCAGAACCCAGCAACAGAAGGAGGGGACACAGCCTCAAGCTGTGCCAGGGCAGGTTCAGGCTGGATGTCAGGAGGAAGTTGTTGGCAGAGAGAGTGATTGGCATTGGAATGGGCTGCCCAGGGAGGTGGTGGAATCCCCATCCCTGGAGGTGTTCAAGCAAAGGCTGGATGAAGCACTCAGTGCCACTGGATAGGGCTGGGTGATAGATTGGACTGGATGATTCTGAAGGTCTCTTCCAACCTCGCTTATTCTGTTCTACTCTACTCCTGTAGCCCATCCAACAGCAAGTGCCACAAGACAGTAAAGTCAAGCAAACATCTGCAAAATCCTCCATCATCCTCCAGCAAACATAAGCACAGGGACCCCCTCAGCAGAGAAAATATCTCTCGAAATTTAACAACGTGCTTCAGATTTCTCCCTGAAAATTGCTTTCTGAACCCAGACAAGTGTGCCAGCTTCTAACTGCACTTGAAGCCCCTTTATTGCTCTACTGAACCAGCAATCATTGCTCTTCACCTTTTTCAAGCCGCTCTTAATCTCTCACAGGAGAATTCCAAGCCAGAAATAGCAATAGCTGTACGCAAGGTGGATTTTCATTATGAACTAAGTCATCACCACCTCTTTGTTATGGTTTTATTGTTCACTGTTCTGCTAAAGTTTGTGGGGTTTTTTAACACAAAATTGACAGGTTGGCATCTCTATTTGTTAACTCGAGATTGAAGCATTTGCAGCTTTGGCACAAAAATGCATAAATATCAAAAGACCACAAAGCACTGTGGATTGAAAGGGAGTGAACAGTGACAAAGCTAAATACTGCAAGGTTCAACTGCACAGACAAATTCTGCCATGACAGTTCTCCTGAGGCATTCAAAACTTCCAGAATAATAAAATTTAACAGTTTATGTAATTACTATGGTAAATGATCAGAGGTACAGAAAAACCTCCCTTCCAAGACCCCATTTCAACTACTTCCTTGTAAATAGGGCCACAAAGATGCTGAAAGGGCTGCAGCCACTCTGTTCTGAGGACAGGCTGAGAGAGCTGGGGCTCTGCAACCTGGAGAAGAGAAGGCTGGCAGGAGACCTTGGAGTGGCCTTGCAGGATCTCAAGGGGGCTACAGGAGAGTTGGGGAGGGACTATTGACAAGGTCTGGTAATGACAGGATGAGGGGGAATGGGTTCAAACTGGCAGAGGGGAGACTGAAAGTGGATGTTAGGGTGGTGAGACACTGGCACAGGTTGCCCAAGGAGGTTGTGGCTGCTCCCTCCCTGAAGGTGTTCAAGGCCAGGTTGGATGAGGCCTTGAGCGACCTGATCTAGTGGGAGGTGTCCCTGCTTATGGCAAGGGCGGTTGGAACTGGCTGAGCTTTGAGGTCCTTTCCAGCCTAAAGCATTCTACAATTCTATGAAATATGTGTGTGTGTTTGTATGATGCATACAAACTAATCTTGTTACTCGAACTTTGGGCCAATTTGAAAATAGCACATTTTTTGTTCCTTTCTGATAAACACTGCAACATTTTCATGGTAAAAGGTAAATCAACAGGAGAAAAAGATAATATTGAATGATTCTCCCCCTCTGCTCTGCTGAGACTCCACCTGGAGTACTGCATCCAGTGCTGGAGCTCCTATTACAAGAGGGATGTGGAGATGCTGGAGGTGTGCAGAGAAGGGCCCCGAGGATGCTCAAAGGGCTGCAGCAGCTCTGCTGTGAGCACAGCCTGAAAGAGTTGGGGCTGTGCAGGCTGCAGAAGAGGAGGCTCCCAGGGGACCTTCTGGTGGCCTTCCAGGATCTGAAGGGGGCTACAATAAAACCTGGGAAGAGACTTTTTAAGCTACCAGGTAGTGACAGGACTGTGGGGGGAGGGAGCAAAGCTGGAGGTGGGGAGATTGAGTCTGGAGGTGAGGAGGAAGTTCCTGAGCATGAGAGTGGTGAGAGGCTGGAATGGGTTGCCCCTGCAGGGAGGTGTTTGGGGCCAGATCCCTGGAGGTGTTTTTGGCCAGGCTGGCAGAGGCTGTGGGCAGCCTGCTCTAGGGTAGGGTGTCCCTGGGCATGGCAGGGGAGTTGGGACTGCCTGATCCTTGTGCTCCCTCCAAACCCTGACTGATTCTATGAAAGCAGCAGAAAAGACAACCAGGAAAACCATAGCAAAGCAAAGATGCAGATGGCACGTGCAGTGGCAGGTTTCTCTGTGCTAATTTGAGAGGTCTATCAAACTATGAGAAAAAAGTATTTATTTGGCCAAGATGGCACAAAGAAATCAGGCAAGTGATTATCTGCAAGCTCAACTCACTGTTACAGACAGCTGCTTAGTCACTCTGATCAATTAACATATTTCAATTTCAGCATGTCTACTAACAGCAATAAAAATGTACTAACTTACAGATGAAATAATACCCCACAGAAACTCAAGAAGCAGAACAGGTTGCTTCTTTTTTCTTTTTTTTTTTTTCTTTTTTTGTGGACTCATCATGCTTGGCTGCATTATGTCAGTTGACAGATTTGGAACAGAATGCCTAAAAATGCTGGAAAGCACACAGAGGGATAGGATGACATCAGCACCATTATTCTCCAACAGTTCCTCAGTCTTTCCTCAGTTTATTTGCATGAGCTCCAAACGGCACTAGGAGAGAACCAATGACCAGGAAGCAGCCTTAGTTCTGCATGATTTGGAGGGGAACTAGTCACCTAAAACCATTCATACCCACACAAGTTTCATACTTAATCAAGCATTTATCAATCTGATAGGATGTTTTTACAAAGTGCCAGTTTCTGTCAACAGAAGGAAACAATGTGTGCATGTGTTCCTCAGGAAGACCAGCATGGAAGTCAAACCTGCTTCACAAACTGGAAACTGGCAAGACATTCCCTAGTCAGACAAAACAGAATTGCTGGCATTTTACCTGCAGAGTAGAAAGAGGCAGAGAGAGTAAAAACAGTGAAACAGATCCTTTGTAAATGTGTCCTGTACTGGATCCCGACTCCTCCCTGGGGGTGGTCTGACCTGCCCCCAGGTGTTGTGTTTAGTCCATCCCACTTCCTGCTGAGACCCCTATAAAGGGGGGGATGAACTTCCTCTTTCTTCCTCCTGGTCTCTGCCTCCTCACCAGCCCAGCATCTTGCTTCCCTGCTGCTGCTCCTTTACCACCTGCTCTCCAGCAAACACGTGGGGAGAGCAGACATATCTGCAACTCTAACTCACTGCACCCCACCAGCATCCATCTGCACCTACCACCAATTTCCAACTTCACTGCTTGGATTCAACTTCCATCCACTCCCATCTACCAGTTGCATTTTTTTTCTTTTTATATTGTACTTTGTTTTTTCCCTTCCCTCCATCCTCTCTAATTCCCCTTACCTAAAATACCTTCTATTTATTGTTAAAGTTTATTTTTTACTTCCAAATCAAATTAAGTATTTATTGAACTTTTGAGCTTGGGTGGCTAGCATAAAACTAATACAGTAAAGTACAAGATTACTAAGAAATTATTGATTAGGCACCTAAAATGCAATTCAGTTTCTCTGAAGCAAAGCAATGGATGCTAGGTGCTCTAGTTCATGTGAGACTCCAGGACTAAGACACAGTGAATGTTGCTAAATACATTTTCTGTTCATGAAACAGCAAGATTTAACATTCTTAAAGCAATTAAAGATGCTGAGAAGTAGATTTTGTCCATTTTTGTTTAATATACTATAAAAGGCAGAATTTAAAACTCTGAATCCCTTTTATTCCTGCCCAAAGGATGTCTATCTTCTAATATTTCTAATTCTGGAATTCCATCTCTTAATTTATCCAGTTCTGCTGAATTATCCAATTTTAAAATGCAACCTTTCTGTCTTTTTACACTAACTATAAAGAAGCAAAAATAGGAGGTCCTACTGTAAAAGCAATCAAAGAAACATTCTCCAGAACACAACTTTGTTAGACAGATGTGCAGAGGAATGAAGCAAGTAAGAAATTAAGTCAGTTTCTTTATAACATTATCCTTGCCTCCAAAGAGTTTGTAGTGACTTTGTATCTTGACAATTCAGATAGGTAAGAAACAACTACCACCAAATAAACAGCTAACTCTTCCCTGCGGGGTAGAAAAGCAGGAAGAATTAGCTCTGTAAAGATAAAATGTATCATTATTGTAAAGGGTTAAGCCTTCTGGAGGGGCTTACCTGGAACTGGATCCTGACTCCTCCCTGGGGGTGGTCTGACCTGCCCCCAGGTGTTGTGTTTAGCCCCCTCCCACTTCCTGCTGAGACCCCTATAAAGGGGGGGATGAACTTCCTGTTCCTCTTGGCTTCTGCTCTCCTCACCAGCCCAGTACCTCACTCCCCTGCTGCTGCTACTGCACCACCTGCTCTCCAGCAAACACACAGCTAGATCTGGAACTCTTAACTTGCTGCATCTAAAAAATCATCTTGCATCCATCTACATCTACCACTAATTTCCAACTTCACCACTTGGATTCAGCTTCCATCCACTCCCATCTATGGGTTGTATTCTATATTTTGTATTTTGTTCCCTTTCCCCATATCTTCTGTAATTCCACCTGTATCTTGTATTTTGTTCCCTTTTCCTCCCATCCTCTCCAATTCCCCTTACCTTATACCTGTATCTTGTATTTTGTTCCCTTTTCCTCACATCCTCTCTAATTCCCCTTACCTTATACTTGTATTTTGTTCCCTTTTCCTCCCATCCTCTCTAATTCCCCTTACCTTGTATTTGTTGTTAAGGTTTATTTTTTACTTCCAAATCGAATTAAGTATTTATTGAGCTTTTAAGCTCAGGGGGACTGGATTAAAGTAATACAATTATTAAACAAGATGAGCAAAAAATTGACTGGAAACATACAGAAGCACCTTCTGGACTCCCAATACAGAAAATGCAGTTGAAAGAAGACTGGCAAAGCCCCAGAGGAAATCATCAGCCTTATTGGTATACTTTTTGAAAATACTTCAGTCTTTTCCAGTTTAATTTCAAAAGGCTGCTGGGCATTTTATCCCTTACCATTTTAGAGTCTAGATTCTCAGCATCCTGAGGGTGGTAGACAGTCATTAGGGCTTCTGTACCAACAGTTTTGCTGTTGTCTCTCTGACCCATCGTTGATGGTATTCCATCCAAATCCTTTGGGCTGTCAGAGGCAGAACCAGCTGTAACCTTGAGAAAAAAATAAATACTGGTTTTAGTTATAAATGCCAAACAATCCTCCAAGAAGCAGCACTGATTCCAGAAACCATTTTGTTTCTGGGCCATCACAGTTCACTATCTTAAGTTTACTGGTACTAAATACTGGTTCCAAAATAAGTGAAATAAATGCAGGCTCTGCATAGCTGGGATTTCAGGAGGCTGCACCTGAGAAATATCCATCTCTACAGACAAAAACTTCATTAGGAAGAGACAAATATTCCTAATCAGAATTGTAGTAGATAGGGAGGGCTGACCATGCATCACCTCTGAAGTCAAAAGTAGAAAGCTCGTTGAAAAGAAGCCATACATGGATGAAAACATTTGAAAATGAGCATTACCACCTCAATTATTTTTCAGAACCTTGTAGAAAGGAAGAGAATCCAAATCAGAATGTATTGGCAGCAGCACCACTGATTAACACATTCTCTTTCCTGTGGGCACAGTGCCACTTATTTTCCCACATATTAAAACCAGAGGTACAGGACTTAGCATGCATGGTATGTGAAAATAATGCATACATAACCCAAAATAAGGCAATCCAAAGAGCAACAGGTTTTACCCCTCAGGTCTTCCAGGGCTGTGCTGTACTCTTATCAACTAAGCACTTCTGCTGATAACAAACTATCTTGGTTTTATTACTCATTTTTGCCTTTTAACCCCTAAGAACCAAAATCTTACAGTAAATCTTACAGCAAAATCTTGATCATACACTGATTATTTTCCACCAAAAGGCCTTTACTTGTACACTTCTCCAGTCCTACAAATGTTCTTTTACAGGCTACTCCATCTGAGTCTATTTAAATACTTTCTCAGGGGAAAATCTTCAAGGAAGAGATACAGCATTAAGTAATACTTGTTAAGGATGCTTTCTCATTGCTTTCTTGTTTCTCATGCATGAAACTACACAAAGAGATTTCTTCACCTCTAGAAATATCCTCACAATTGTTCCACTAACAAATGTTCCACTAACAAACGACAAAAACCATCAGAGCTATAGAGAACTTTACATTAGACTAAAGGACTTCTGTCTGAATGTGAAAGGTCTGATGGTGAGAGATGGGAACATGATTTTTTAGAAAGAGAGAGGAAAAAAAATAGAGGCAACTTGAAATCTAGAGCTACAACAGAAATTGTTACCCATCTTGTGTCTAGATTCATGTTTAAATATAAAGGCATTGCTTTGCACAACAGAACATTTACAACAATATGTAGTTTCTCAGCAAGGCTACACAACCTTATTCCCCAGGAAGAGGAGGTAAGAAATCAGAATTAGCAGAGCAGTTACCTCTGGATTTATGATGTGTTGTGGACTCGCAGCTGCAGTGCATTTCATTCTGAGCTTGGCCACCAGCTGTTCAAAATCTCTAACCTCTGTGAAACGAAAAGCTGTTTTTCCTTTAGTACTTATGCTGACTCCTCTGTTGGCTGGATCTGACTTATCCACCCCTGTGACCTGAGGAAGCAAGGATACGTAAATTAGGCAACAAAATAATTCCACCAGTTTATTCCCCAAAGAGAAAACCTATTCAAAATGCACACGAACACAGAACAGCAGTATGAAGCAGCACACAAACAGAATTAGTAAGTCAGGTAACAAACTCACTACTGCAAAGCTCAGTGGTCTGGAGCTATTTAACACAAAGTATTAAATATTACGCAACAGATTTTCAACAGAGTACCAAAAATCTTTGAAAAGGTTTTCCCAGCTGTGAGTGCTGAGCTTATTTGAAAACATTACCTCCCAGCTGCTGAAGCTATTAGTGTATTCTTGCAGTGGAAAAGCAGACAAAACAGAGCTTTTGCAAGTAATCAAACGAAACAAGCTTCATGGGAGCAAATTTCCACTGGGAACAGCCTTTCAAAGACAGCTGTCACAACACATGACAGCTGGAGCTGATTTTAATTGCCACGATGGAACGGCTACAGATTACAACAGTTAACACACTTTAATAATGCAGTTGAGACAACCCTGAACAGCTAAGACAGACTGCCAATGCTGGGGCTTTCACGTTGCTACAGGTAAAGAATGAAAGACCACCGAAATTAAGTAACTGCAGCAAGGCAGAGCAACTAGTGAGGACCCACACATCCACAGGAACAAAGCAAGAGTCAGCTTCTTTAACACAGCTGCCTCTCGGTTTTCCACAGGCTTTGGAAGCCTCTATTGTTTGCAGGACTATTTACAGATAACCAAACAAATTGGTCTATCTAGGCAGGGAACTCCAAGTGTACTACTGAAGTTATCTAAGCTCACCCCAGTGTGTCAGATGCCTCAGGCCAGGCAGTGTGTACACAGAGTATGTAGAGCCATTCAAGAATCTGGTTAATTTACCATTACCTGGTTACCTTACTAGCTACAGACAATCAAACAAATTGCTTTATCTAGGCAGGGAACTCCAAGTGTATTACTGAAGCTAGCTAAGCTCACCCCAGTGTGTCAGATGCCTCACGCCAGGCAGTGTGTACACAGAGTGTGTAGAGCCATTCAAGTACCTGGTTAATTTTTAGGCTGTTGTAAAATATGTCTGGATGTTGATTAAAAGCCTTTTACACTGGAAGACTGAAATGTGGCAATGGCCCAGATCACATGAAGTCAAGAGAGGAAAAGAGAAGGGTTTTCTTTTCCAGAATTTACTCCACAATCTAGCTATAGCACTCTATAGATAAATAGAAGTGTTTTGTATTTATACACTCTATAGATAAATACAAGTGACCTTTACTGTATGGCCCTTACTCAGTTTGCTCAGGCTACCAGTTGTAGTGTCATTAATACTCATTCACTGCTAGCTGCCAATGGATTTTCCCATAGACTTTTGAACAGGGAGCACTGCCCAACTGCTGTAGAATTGCACTACTGAGCTAAGAAAAACACAAAGCAGCATTATCTCCAAGATTCTATACCTTCTGCAGTTTGTTACTTTTTATCTTGAGATTCTTTTGGGAACTCCAAGATTTATGCATAGGCTTTTTTATTTAAAAATATTTTAAAATGTGGATTCTGCACCTAGCTACAGAAGTCAGAGTAAATAGAAAAGGGAAAGAGGGTACAGAAAACAAAGCTTAAACATTAAAGTAGCTACACAAACCTAAATACAGAATTCCAATATGCAGTATCCAAGGTAGGGGGAGATGAATGACATCACATAAAGCAAGCACATTTTAATGAAAAGCTGCTAAATTGGCATTAAACTACCCAAAGTGTAGCACAAAACTTCTGGTGTAACTGGCTGTGACTTGTAGTTTGCATTACCTCTCTTAATGGGATGATTACACTGCAGAGGCTGCCATCCTGGCTAGCAAAGCAGATGTAGTTTTCTGAAATGCACATTTTCCCATGGGCATTGTAATGACTGAAAGGAACCCATAAGAAGCACTCATGAACTTCTTTCAATGTCTCTTCTTTGGGTAGCCTGAAGAATGCACTAAATTGCTCACTGTGGGCATGGCTCTCAAGGCCTCTAGATTAAAAACAAAAAAACCAAAACAGTGTAAGACAGATAAAAGAAAAAAAAACTGTTTAAACATAATAAAGACAGAAAAGAAAAAAAATTAAGTCAGTTTAAACATAATGAAGTTAAAAATACTTTAGGAAAAGACAATAAAATGTACTGCTCTCACAATCTGTGGGGTTAATCTGGAGGGTTCAATGTTTTGCTTGAAGAGGCAACAAATTGCAGGACCACTTAACATAATATTTAAATGCTTCACTAAGCAGAAAGAGATTGAAGCATGTTCTTACAAAGCAAAGCACTTTGCTGAATCAGGACCTAGAGTCAGTGCAGAAAAAAAAACATACTAGGAGCCTAATTTGCTGTCTCCACACCCATTGGAAGAGTCCATTTAAACCTAAAACAAGTTCAGACACGACAGAAGGTCAATTCCATGTAGCACATGCTGTAAACGCCTGCCATGAGCCAATTCTTCACAGGTAACTGCAGCCAGAAATGTTTGGTTGTAGAGCAACCAAGATCCCTCTTCAGCATTGCTGCCAAGCTTCAGCATCAATTACCCAAGAAACAGAATCTAAGCCAAGTCTTATTATCAATGTGCTATAATTTTTTTTTTCCTTTAGGTCCAGGGGTGCATGTAGCTTTAAGTAGGAACAATTATTAGAAAAATGGCTTGTGATAATTTCTGATTTTCAAATAAGTAACATTTTCCAACAAAGATTTAGTGTCTTTATGTGAATTTAAATTACCTAACAACAGATTGGCTTTTCCTCATTACTTTTCACAGTAAATATCTGTGGCCCACAGACAAAAATCTGAATATTTGGTTGAGAAAATATTGGGAATGGAGCAAAGCTGGAGGTGGGGAGATTCAGCCTGGATGTGAGAAGGAAGTTGTTGAGCATGAAAGTGGTGAGAGGCTGGAATGGGTTGCCCCTGCAGGGAGGTGTTTGGGGCCAGATCCCTGGAGGTGTTTTTGGCCAGGCTGGCAGAGGCTGTGGGCAGCCTGCTCTAGGGTAGGGTGTCCATGGGCATGGCAGGAAGGGTTGGAACTGGCTGATCCTTGTGGTGCCTTCCAACCCTGACTGATTCTATGAATTACAACAAAGAATAATCACACAGCTTCCTTAAGAAGGCGTAACCCTAACTGTCAGGTTACTCACACACACATCATTCCAATAGCCTAAAATGTTGTTGTAAATAAGGAAATCCAATCTGCAACTGATTGATTTTAACAGCTATCTTCAGTGGCAAAAAAAAGCTATGCAATTATGATTCATACATGTCTATTAAATAACTTATTCTTCACTTTCTGCTTCCTTATTGTGTCTCTTTGGAGACGCTGCAGCTCCATTTTTAATTTTCTAATCCTAAGTCCTGCTAGAACACCTTTTAAAAATTCAAACTACTGTAAAACCTGCAGGTGAGGACCAGCTCTGAAGGTCTGAATCACTTCCTGCCTGCACACAGATTCTCCTCTCTGCAAAGTAACATTGCTTTGGTCCCAAGTTGTAATGACACATTTGTTTGAGACAATGCCAGCATTGCTGACATTTACACACCTCCTTCAGACAAGGAGTCTCTTCCCCTCTGCCTAAACAGGTACTGGGCCCAGACCAGACAGCAATGTATTACCTCTTGGTGATCTGCAGGGGATCATGAAGGACAGGGTCATTTTCAAACGTCTCCTTGTCAAAAAGTCTCCTAACAGCATAATTTGCCAGCTGCTCCATGAGAAGGAATGTTTCGCTGATGTGCAGAAACATGGAAAAATAGTGATCTTCCCCACGGGAGCACACATGAATGCTCTCTGTCAGAATCACATTGGAAGTCTTCTCCAGTTTTGATATTTCATCCCAGGAGATAATAAGTTTTACTGAAAAAAAACCACGTTAAGTGGATGTGAGTCACTTCTCATTAGCTGCTACCTTCATTTAATCAAAACAGCAGCAGTCAACAGCACTAATAAAATAGGATTAAGCAATAACATGCTCGGAAAGGGCTATAAATTCACCCACATCCCAAACACTCCTTTTATAATTTCTACAACACAATTCCATTAAGAGGTATTTTATAGAAAGAAAAAACATTGAATACAAGCTTACATCACCTTTTCTTTGCTCTCATGTGAAACTGCAAATTGTAAACAAATACCATCACATAAGCTACCTCACTTCAACTTGTCACCAACAGGGCTTCTTAAAGGAAGTCAATCACATGTTGGTATTTACAGGAACTATGTCCCCTAGCTATGCACTTCCCAATACAAATTTTTATTAGCTTAGAAAGGTTACTAGTTTCTTTATGCTTTATAGACTTCATATAAATACAGTTACAGGTGACACTAGTAGAGGCATTTGCTTGGGCATTTCAAACCAAAGTTACAGAGAATGCAAGAAGACATCCAACTATCACCAGTGTGCAGTGCACCCAGGGAAATAGTAGGTGAAGCCCGTGGGAACAACTGTAATCCTCACAGCTGAATATGCAACATGAACTAAAGAGGACAGACAACTTTTAGTCACAGTCAATCGTTACAAGTCTGCCTTCTTTCTAAAGCTTATATAGAGGAAGAAAAAAAGTTACACAAATGCATTCATCTTCATAAAGCATTTGATGTTTGCAGTTTCTTCTGTTCTGTGCTGGCACCTGTTTACATGGCAAAGCAGCTCCCTTGGGACATAGGAAGAATACTTCCAAACATGAAAGACGTACAAGACAATGTGAAAGGATTAGGCTTAGAATCAAGATTTAGTTACCTTCTGCTCCCAGCAAAAAGGAGTAAAAGCTGAGGAAGTTGGTACTAAGATAGAGCCATCCCTGACAGGGCACTCTGCCCTTCCAGTAACTGCATGAGTAATAGGTAACCAACTTCTCCTGCTCTGGCAAGCCAAAACATTTTTCAAACTTCATAAGACCTTCACGAAACTTCTCAGGATCATCTTCTTTTACAAAAGAACATTTTCCCTCCTCAGCAATCAAACCCTAAAACAGAACAACAGTTATTGTATATATGCTTACATCTGGGTGCACCTAAATAAGTACAACTTTTCACCTTGTTAAGGAGAATGCTAAGTTTTAGAACAGGGAGAATATTGTGAGGATCATAACACAATCCAAATGTGCTATTTCAGACTCATCCCTTAAGTTCCCCCACAACTTAGGCAAGACACATGTTCCCTCTTCTGAAGTATTTTCCTGAATTGCAAGAACTCCTGGGCAAAATATTTAGCATGTACAAAGTAAACTTCAGAGAAACATACTGCATGTTTCCCAGACATTATTAAAATTATTATGAAATAGTTTATCAACTGTTCTAGACCTAGCTAAGGAGACGTGGTGTATCCTTTACCAAGAAGAGTCAACATTACTGAAGTGTGGGGGACATAAACAGGAACAACAGAGGGTGTTGAAGTTAACAGCCACAATCAGAAGCATGTAGCATTACAATGCTGCCTTTAGATATTCTACAGAGGACCTATTAGTAGTATACATTTAGAGGGAAAAAAATACTTACTCTTTCCCAATTACCTCATGTGACTGTTACTTACTCTTATCTTTCCCTGGATAAAGCTTGTAATATCTTCATTTGAATCAAATACTGATAAAGTTGTCATAACATTGTGTTCTAACCAGTCCCAGTGTTCTGTTATTTCTTCTCTGCTGGATCCTGATTGAAAGAGAAAGTTACCTTTGCTTAAAGTTAGAACAGGCTTTAACTGTTTCACTAAAAACAATAATCAAGAGAACACTTAGGGAGTTCCTAGTTCACAGAGTAATGTAGATACCCAAGTCCAAACCACAAGTCTCAAATTTACTGTCCAACTCTTATGTGCACTAAAAATGTATTTACAAGTCTCAAATTTACTGTCCAACTCTTATGTGCACTAAAAATTATTTAGTGTGCATTAAAAACATGCACTGCTGTGTTTTCTTCTTTAAGCCTTTTATGCAGCCCTGTATGTTTAGCTTTCACATCCAGAAGCACCTCAGCTTTGGCAACGTTGTACAGTTCAGTGCTGAAGCCTCACTTGGACTGACTGTTCTACTGCAATGCCAAACAACACATTGTTTTCATGGAGTTGTAGGTTTCTGCAAGAGGACAGAAGCACAGCTACACCCCACATAGAAAACATATACCAGAAACAGAGCCCCCAACACAAGCAGGACATGGAACTATTGGAGCCAGGCCAGAGGAGGTCACCCAGATGCTCAGAGGACTACATCGGCTCTACTATAAGGACAGGCTGAGAGAGTTGGGGCTCTGCAGCCTGCAGAGGAGAAGGCTACCAGGAGACCTTGGAGTGGCCTTGCAGGGTCTGAAGGGGGCTCCAGGAAGGCTGGGGATGGACTACTCACAAGGTCTTCTAATGACAGGAGGAGGAGAAATGGATTTGAACGGGCATAGGGGAGATTGAAAGTGGATGTAAGGAGGAAGTTGTTTGCAGTGAGGGTGGTGAGACACTGGCACAGGTTGCCTGGGCTAGTTGTGGCTGCTCCCTCTCTGGAGGTGTTCAAGGCCAGGCTGGATGAGGTCTTGAGCGTCCTGATCTAGTGGGAGGTGTCCCTGTCTGTGGCACAGGGGGGGTGGAACTGGATGATCTTTGAGGTCCCTTCCAACCTAAACCATTCTGTGACTCTATAATAACTAACTCCTGATGCAGGAAAGAAGGCTCATGGATCACACAAGCTGAGTGATCCTTGAAACCAGATTTGGCACCACCAGAATTAGGTTATTGTTTGTTTGGACCCTCTGGGACTCAAACTCAGAGGAATAAGGGCTGCTTGCTTACAGTTCATTACGTGTGCAAAAGAGGAGCAACTTTAAAGCCCTGTTATCAGTAGCCATAAGAAATGTAGAAACTATAAACAAGATAAAATTCAGTGTTCCAGAAATACTGCATCTTCTAACACCTTAGAGAGAAGCCAACCTTGTTACTTTATTTACTTTAGGCTAATTTTTAACCTAAGCTTCAGAGAGCTATCACCTACTACAGGGTGAAGATCACTGCAAATTTATGGCAAAGAAAAACCTGTCTCACCTGAACTTTCCAGAAATATATTCAGATTACTGGTTTACTTGAAATACAAAAGAACACTCTTACCCACTAGCTAGTTCTGTAATTAGAGAAATGTGATAGGTCAGCTTCAAAACAGTAATCACATTCTTTTTGCAGTTATCAATCAGGCAATTGGTAGCAGGTAAGAATCACAGAATCAGTCAGGGTTGGAAGGAACCACAAGGATCACCTAGTTCCAACCCCCCTGCCATGGGCAAAGATACCTCACATTAGATCAGACTGTCCAGAGCCTGATCCACCCTGGCCTTAAACACCTCCAGGGATGAGGCTTCCACCACCTCCCTGAGCAACCCCTTCCAGGGTCTCACCACTCTCATGCTGAAGAACTTCCTCCTCACATCCATCCAGTCCTAATCTATCCATTTCCAGCTTTGTTCCATTTCCCCCAGTCTTATCGCTACCTAACATCCTAAAAAGTCCCTCCCCAGCTTGTAGCCCCCTTCAGATCCTGGAAGACCACAACCAGGTCACCTCAGAGCCTTCTCCTCTCCAGACTGAACAGCCCAAACTCACTCAGTCTCTCCTCACAGCAGAGCAGCTACAGCCCTTTAATTATCCTTGTGGCCCTTCTCTGGACACCTCCAGCACCTCCATAGTTCTCTTTTACCAGGGGGTCCAGAACTGGATGCAGTACTCCAGGTGGGGTCTCACCAGTGCAGAGGGGCAGGATCACTTCCCTGGCCCTGCTGCCACACTTCTTTTACTGCAGCCTAGGCTCTGGTTGCTCTCTGGGCTGCCAGAGCACCCTGACAGCTCATGTTGAGCTTCTCCTCCACTCGCTCCCCAAGTCCCTCTCCTCAAGGGCTGCTCTCCAGCCAGTCCCTGTCCAGCCTATACTGGTGCTTGAGATTGCATTGACCCAGCTGCAGGACCTTGCACTTGGTCTTGTTGACCTTCATGAGGTTGGCTTGGGCCCAGCTCTGCAGCTTGTCTATGTCCCTGTGGATGCCATCCCTGCCCATCAGTGGAAGTGACACTAGTGAAACAAGAGGAGCAGTTGACTATCAATGCCCCTAACTAAACACACACCTTTAACAATTTCTTTTTCCTCAGTTCACTTTGCAAAGACTAATTAAACACCTTTCCATGGACCCCACAGAATTAAAGTTTCCTTGGGAATGAACGGAGATTGTTCTAAATAAGGTTAGACTGCACTACACAAGTGCATTTGCAGTAACACTTTAAAAAACGTTATGAAGAGTAATTAACACAGCAACTAAATCACAACCTAATTGCTTTTCTCAAGACTACACATGTAACCAATTATTTGAGTCACAGTGTGAGTCAGAGGCACAGATGTGACACAGTAAAGACTAAACTTTTTAGCAAATATGTAAATGAATTAGGAGCACTATCTCAGACCTTTAATATCTAATAGCAGGAACAAAATGTAGTGTCTTCAATTTCTTTGCTTCACAGAAGTAACAAACTGTTTTCTAACACAAAGTACAACTACATTATGTAAGCTTTTGTTGTAAAGTGCAATTATGCAGTACAGAATTTGTATCAATTCAGTCCTAATGTGAAGATTATTTTCACAAGGGGTGACCTGGTGACATTTGAATCCCCCTCAGCATAATTCCTTTTCTATAGCCTCACTATCAGTTCTTACCTCTTCAAAACCAGTCCTAAAACTTTATTTACTGCCAGTGGACAAACTGTTCAAATTCTGTCAGCTTTTATAAGGCTGCTCTTTTAAAGTGACATGTAGTGAACATCATTAAATTGTCATTAAACAGTTCTCTCTGCCCTTCAGAGAAGTCCTTGCAGGATGCCAACAGAAGCAGGTTACCATTATAGAATGTAATATGTCAACTATTAACTGAACATCTCAAAGAACAAATCTGTATAATGAAAATGGCTAATTGGACATTCATGTGTGTTCATAATACAGGAGTAACAGTAAAATTCAATGTAACAACAGCACAGCACTTTTCAGTGGAATTAATCAAGCATGTGTTTGCAGAATGGTAGATGTTCTGCAAAGCTCTTCATCTGCCATGGGCAGTTAAAAGGAAAGCCCAGAGCATGGAGAAGTCTATAAGGAGTCTTGCTTCTTTAAAGAACATAGATTTTTTTTTTTTTTTTTTAAAGACCATGGAAAAAATGAACTGAAATACATGGTTCTTTTTCACTGTAATTATAGATGCTTTCAGATTTTTCAATAAACATCAGGAATTATTAACTCCACAACAGTGACTTCCATAACAACATTAAGTAATTCAATATAAAGACAAGACAATGGCTCAGAAGAAAAACTAAGAGTCCTCTCAAATTTTGGAATGGAGGACTCTCTGGACACTCACTATTTAAGCAGTCTGTATAAAGGAATTAAAAGATTCTGTTTTCAGGAGAAGCTGTGAAACTGAAAATAAATGTCAAAAACCCTACAACAAAATAAACCCAAGCATGCTGAAGAAGCATATTCTAAGAAAACTCACATACTCCACTCCCATTGATTAATAACACAACTTGATGCACTACTGAACAGTAGACTTGTGACACTCTATGATCTTAAAGGTCTTTTCTAAACTAAATGATCCTATGATTCTATGGGGAAGAATTCAGCTCCAACCATAACTGGGAACCTAACCCATTTTAACTACCAAACAGTGAAGAAACCATCAGCAGAAGGAGCTCCTGTTACTCCTACCTCCAGTATACTGGCTGCTCCCAAGGGTACTATCACCCTGAACTGTGACACATTACACTTGCAGCTTATAGAAGAAAAGATTGTGCTTCTGGCATTCTAAAAAACACCAAAGCTTTGTGAGATGGTTTGGGAGTTCCCTGCCCCCGCTACACATTTGAAATCACCCAGACTAGACTCAGCTGGATAGAAGCTAAGGAATGAAGCTTTATATTAACAGCTTTGCACAAGATGCAAGCAGAGGTTTGCAATGTATTACAAATATTTACAGCTATATACAATAAAAAGGTAATACGGAAACACCACAGCCCTACCAGAGATCAGAGTCCCCTAGAGGAGTTCCCAACCACCCTTCCACCTTCAACTCCCCCACCCCCAGCCCCCCAATCTTATCCCAGAATCTGCCTTACGTGTAAGGTGAATTAGGAGGATCCGCAGGGGGGGTTAGAAACAGGAATTGGTTAGTTGGTTGCACAGATTCAGCTCGAAGGCAAGCAGAGAGACCAACAGCCAGAGCCCAGACCCGGGCAGCTCTGTCTTATCTATGTCTTTGCTTTAGTACATCTCAGTAAACCTATGAGCGAAGTAGACATCACCCTTGTTTTTTTCTTTCCACAGCCTATAACCTAATTTCTCTCATTAAAATATTCCAATTAGCCTCAAGCCAGCACACTTTGGTACTTGAAGGACTACTGCAGAAGGCAGTAGTATGAAGAGCCCATAGATGTATTCAGAAAGACTGGAATCACACTATACTGTCAACCACAGCTTTGCAAATAGCTTTAAACCATTTAGAGGTCACAAGAATTAATGACAATGAGGATTAACCCAAAAATGGATCTCGTCCTTTGTTCCCTCATTTTTCCCTTTACCAACTTGGCTTCCAAATCATGGTACCTACCACATGCAATGGACCAGTAGACTTGGGAGTCTGGTGTCTGATGCAGGATGCGAAATGGAGCAACTTTCGATGTAGAATCCAACACCGCATCTAACGTTCCCACAAGAAGACCTGTTGGGTTCAAGAGAATGTATACAGCAGAGTGAAGATATGGCTTTGAAATGTCCATTCCTTTCAGACTCCCTTCTTAGTGAACAGAAATGCTACCCAAGTCAGGACTAATGAATTCTGAGAAAATCAACACCAACAAGTAGAGCAAAAAACGCTCCCAGAGGTGGTGATATTTTGATCCAGTGAAAGCCATTACGAACACAAAATGAGGGTGCAGAAGTTTTCCGAGCAGACTGTCCCCCTTGGAAGCCATAGTAGTAAACCAGAGGACAGTCAGAAAGGCAAGGTGGTGGTTCCCAGCCTTTGACAATCACAAGCAATAATTAAACTACCTCTTAATTAGTCATTTATCGTTGTTCTGGTTTCCAGTTACAGGAAGCAGCTCTTAGCAGACTGCAATTCTGTTATGTCTGGTATTTATGAAAATCCCACCCGTTTCCCATGAGAACACCATGCTGTACTTCCTGTGCAGAGAAAAGTTTTACACAAGAACTGCAAAGTATAACACAAGACTACCATGAAAAAAAAAGCAACTATCCAAAGAGATGTTGCAAAGTCTGTTCCACAAACCTGCTGAGATCATGGATGCAAGGAATCCATTCCCCAAAACATAATTAATGTAGAGGGCTTCTTAGGTTAATTTATCACTTACAGCACCTCCAAGTACCTTCTATGTGTCCCCCTTTACTCTGCTCTCGTCAGACACACCTGCAGCACTGTGTGCACTTCTGGAGCCCCCAACATAAGGGCATGGAAGTGTTGGAGACAGTCCTGAAGAGACCTCCAATATGATCAGAGGACTACATCAGCTCTACTATAAGGACAGGCTGAGAGTTGGGGCTTTGCAGCCTGCAGAAGAGAAGGCTTCCAGGACACCTTATAGTAGCCTTCCAGTATCTGAAGGGGGGCTACAGGAGGATTGGGGAGGGACAAGGGATTGCTATGACAGGACAAGGGGTAATGGGTTTAAACTGGCAGAGGGGAGATTTAAACTGGATGTTAGGAGGAAGTTGTTTGCAGTGAGGGTGGTGAGACACTGGCACAGGCTGCCCTGGGAGGTTGTGGCTGCTCCCTCCCTGAAGGTGTTCAAGGCCAGGCTGGATGAGGCCTTGAGTGACCTGATCTAGTGGGAGGTGTCCCTGCCTGTGGCACAGGGCGGGTGGAACTGGATGAGCTTTGAGGTCTCTTCCAACCTTAACCATTCTATGATTCTGGCTTGTAATATTCCATAAAAGCATTACACAGGTATTCCTCAAAATTCATTTCAGAATTTTTAGGTTGGCTTCTGTTGCTTTTTGTTTCACTTTCTTCCCATTAAACCCCTTCTCAAATTCTGAAAAATAACAACTGTGAAAGAATAGCAGAAAGCAAGGCAAGACAAAATTGAGAAGTCTAGACAATCACCCTCAGAACATGGTTTTCCTAAGGATACACCTTCAGAATCAGAATCTCAGAATATTGGAGGAGAACTGAAAGTTCATCCAGCCCAAATTCAGCATAAAGCCTGTGTGACTGCTTTACTGTGGCTACTCAGGCTATCAAATGCTTTTGCTTCTCTTGAAAAAAGCAGGAGTAAATAATAACTGAAAAAAAAAAAGATTAAACAAAATTCCAAAGCCCAGTCCATTGCGTCAGTCAAAAATACTATCTTGTCTTACCTGTAGTTCAGACTGTAAATTACTGCTGGAAAGTAGGGGTTTTTTTGGTATGTTCTAACTGAAGTCAGCCACTGAATAGTTCACAACATTCATGCCTGTGTAAAGAGCTCTGCCTTACTGAATGAGTCATAACTGGGCTGATCTCAAAACTGGATTTGGTTCAGCAAATGTTTCATTATTTCATTCACAATTCTCCTAATGCCATTTTCTGTTATGCTATACAGTAAGACATTAGTCACCATTTACAAGGTTGATGAAACTGCTCAGCTTGAGAGAATGATTACAACAGTCCTCTCTCAAAATGCCCTTCACCTCTGAATATCTGATTTAAAACACATGGATGACAACTTGTCAATAATACCACTTTTCCTATTTCCTCAAAACTCTCTTTTTGCTCAAGTTTATTTCCCAAGTGAACCTGATCACATGACTGGCTGGAGAGCAGCTCTGAGGAAAAGGACCTGGGGGTCTGGGTGGATGAGAAGCTCAACATGAGCCTGCAGTATGCACACACAGCCCAGACAGCAACTGTGTGCTGGGCTGCAGCAAGAGAGGCATTACCAGCAGGGCAAGGGACGGGATTCTGCCCCTTTACTCTGCTCTTGTCAGACCCCACCTAGAGTACTGTGTGCAGTTCTGGAGCCCCCAGCACAAGAAGGACATGAAACTGTTGGAGAGAGTCCAGAGGAGGGCCACAAAGATGCTCAGAGGGCTGCAGCAGCTCTGCTATGAGGACAGGCTGAGGGAGTTGGGGCTGTGCAGCCTGGAGAAGAGAAGGCTTCCAGGAGACCTTATAGCAGCCTACAAGTATCTGAGGGGGGCTACAGGAAGGCTGGGGAGGGACTGTTCACAAGGTCTTGTAATGACAGGACGAGGGGGAATGGGTTCAATCTGGCAGAGGGGAGATTTGAACGGGATGTTAGGAAGAAATTCTTCACAGTGAGGGTGGTGAAACACTGGAACAGGTTGCCCAGGGAGGTTGTGGCTGCTCCCTCCCTGGATGTGTTCAAGGCCAGGCTGGATGAGGTCTTGAGCGACTTGATCTAGTGGGAGATGTCCCTGCCTGTGGCACAGGGGGGTTGGAACTGGATGATCTTTAAGGTCTCTTCCAACCTAAACCATTCTATGATTCTATGATTCTATGATTCTATGATTAAGAAACCTCAGTTTAAAGGTATGAGTATGGGCTGAGAAGCAAATATTCTAAAGTCAGCCGAGACATAAACAGGTTTAAGCCTTCAGTGAAAAAAAATATTTCAGCTCTATTTACAATAACTTTATGGTCAGTGGTTATGACTCAGGTAAGACAATGGCAACTCATTAAACTAAGGTGTGTATCCAAGCCCTTGTGTAGAACTATCTGTGGCAATACAGAGAACCTTGAAAGAAAGGAAATAGAAGCACAACTCTGAAAAAAAGGTATTAGTCTCCTTGGTAGGTGCAGAGAAAAGCACTGCAAATATCACAGCTCCTCCTTATCTTTGCTTCTGTACAGCTGAATAACACCGATTGGGAAGAGCACTGTCATTCCCAAATGTGAATATGCTGTTATTTATCTCACAAATATAGGAGCAGCAACATAATCTTTGCTAGTGCTGCTGAAAAAAAAAAAAATATGCAGCAGAGCTAATTTCAGATCTTTATTAGCCACCACTTTCTCCCTCTGATTCCTTTCATGTTGAGGACCCAGAGCAAGCAAGCCACATCAGACACACAGTGTGCTAAAACACCAGAAAGAATAAATTATTTCTGCATTTTGCTACTGTATATTTAGAAATGTCACAGCACCTTTGAGTTCTGAAAAGCAAGCATCGTCTTTGCCACATACTGCTTTGCTACAAAGCAAGTCTTCAATCCTGCAGGAGAGGAATAGATTTCTCTGCTCAGAGACCACCAAGCAAGAACCTTGCTGCTGATATCCACTTCTTAATAATACTTTGACGTTCCTCCTTTTGACAGATACCAGATAAAGAAATTTTTCCTGGAGTGCATATCCAAGCTTAGCTCTGTCTCCCCTTCCACCGAACCCTTATGCCTCTGAACCAGCAAACAACTGCAATAAGCTACACCTTTTAAAAGCAGGAATATGAGCAGGGCCTTTCTGCAGGATCAGGGTGACAGTAACTGTTGCAGGCAATCCACAACTCAGAGCTTGGGGCTTTTCCCTACCTTTCCAAGCACTGCACATAAAGCAAGCAGAGAATAGTTCCCATCAAGTGACAGTGACACATAAGTTTCTCAGGCAGAAAGAGGCAAATTGAAGTAATGAAAGCAGAAAACATAACCAGTTTGTTTGGATTTCAGAGAAAGACTGGCATTTTGTGACACCTAATGCTCGTGTAACAACTCCTGGAATACTAATTTCCTAATTAAGGTCCTATCCAAACAAAAACCAAAGCAATGCCTTTGTGGCCAACATGCATCTCACTAGACACTGGTTACAGCATATACATTCACAACACAGGTTTTGTGTTACCGTAAGTGTGCTGCAGCACATGGGCCATTTGCATTTTGCTTAACTATACTCTTATCAGTACACTCCAGAAAACCTGAGCAGCCCTCCCACAGCGGCTCTGCAGAAGACAGATGAACCAGAGGACAACAGTCACACATATGACAACATACTTTTGGGACAGTCTATTGCACGCAGAATTAGCAGGTGTAGAACTGGTCAAACAGGTTGCAGTATCTGTACCCTAAGGTGAGGTCTAAGAAAAGAAGGAGAATGAAACATAAAGCTAAGCAGGCATATATCTGCGGGGAGAGAGTCAAGGCTAAGAAAAACTAGCACAGGATATTTCTGTCTATTTTTGTCCACTGTAGCCAGGTATGTGTGGTCACAAGACATACAAGCTAATTGTATCATCGACAGATGACAAACTGGTCATGCTGCTCATTAAAGAAGGTCTTGCAAACAAATCTTAATTGAAGCCTTCTTTCTAAAGCTAGGACAGCACCAGAATTCCCAGCCTTCCTCCAGGACACCTTTTTCTCCTTGGCCTGTACCTTCTCCAGCTATTTGGCTGCTTCCTCACAACTCACACCTCCCCTTCTTCAAGTCTGCCTTGCCAACTGTGCTCCTGCATTCTCAAGAATCCTTTGCTATTGCCTCCTCAGCTAGGTCCCTTTTTGCTACTGAAACCCTACTGCCCTGTCCATCTTCCCACTCCTGCCTTGAAGCACTGTCCCCTTCTTCCTTCAAGCCTTGCACTGCTACTTGGCTCTCTCATTCCTAACTTCCTAGTCCCTCAGTGCTGCCAGCCACCTCTAGCCCTGTCTCACCAGCTGAAAAACGCTGTTCAGGAGAACAAGATTTTGCTTGGCACATTTGCAATGACCTCAAAATGCAAAAACCAGTTCGTTGCTGGTTTGGTTTTTTTGGTGGTGGTTTTTTTTTTTCCTAAAGTAAGGGCTTCTTTTCTTCTGTGACGCACAGCAATATAAAATTAAAAACAAGCCTAGCAAATTATGCTATCTTACATCCAGGAGGTTTGAATATTTTCAAACCTGCAAGCACAAATGTAATTAACAAGAAAATAGTAAAAAAATGTAATCTAGCTTATACCTAGGAGGTCTGAATATTTTCAAACCTGCAAGCACAAATGCAACTACATTTTTTACTATTTTCTTGTTAATCTTTCCTCATCAGAATTCCAATTCAATAACATATCAGTCTTTTTGTTTCTGGCTGGTGAAAAACATGGACTAGCAGAAATGAAACGTGTATGAATCATCATGAGAAAAACTACAGAAATTAAATATACAAATGCCACATTAAAAAAAGGGGGGGGGGGAGGAGAAGGAAGCCATACTATAAGTACTATTTCATTTGAGTGTTTTTCCATGCTGTCAGATGTCATGAAGGACAAAAGACTAGTAACAGAAGCCTCACCTTCAACAAAACACAAAGGGCACTCGCAGGTCCCAGCTGTCTGCCCAGCCGTAAGCCCATAAGGATATTTTAAAATTAACAATTCTGGCTCTTACCATTTTGCTTTAGTCACAGCTCATAAATGAATTCCATCACAGAGAAAGACAACTTTCATACTGACTCACCCTTCTTGGCTTCCAAGGCCAACAGAGAATAGAATGGCCCATCTAGTCTGATAACCACAAGACTGCCAAGGTTGCAAAGTATTACCCATGTCTTTAAGCCAAAGCCTAGCATTGGTTATCTATCTAATCTACCTCCTTATGATATCCCCTAGATGAGAATTTGAGATTTTGTAATTATCTCTGTTCATATATTTCACGTGCCTTGCAAGTGGTTCAGATGCCAATGAAGATGCTCCAACTCCAGCTGTAAGGGCTATTTCTACACCTGACATTCATTAGCCACAAGTCTGGACTTTGTGATTTTGTCTGGTAGAAGGAATGTTTCAGCAGACAACACTAACTCAGGTTTAATATGATTTGCTTTATGATGACACGATTAGAAAGAGCCTAGATGCAGCTCATGCAAAACACCCAAGAACTGTATCCCACTCAGAAACAACTTTACTCTGCTTCCTTCTACCTTTTCTACCTGCCAGCATCAACGGCAGATGCCACTGGACTATGAAGGAGTCGCTTCAAGTGTGACTAGCTACTACCACAACTGAGGTCCCTAGTGCTAGCTAGGGTCCCCTCAGTGTTCAGTGCTGCAGACAGCAACCGAAAAAAAGAAACTCACATCCATACCTTAAAAGTTCTAATAAAATAAAGTTTATTACACGGTGGCCAATGTCCCGTCACTCTCCTGAAGCACTCAAATCATACCCTTGCATTTAAAATGAGTGTTCAGAGAGCACAGAGAAACGGGAGCTGCTCGTTCCAGGCAGCCTCAGCGGCATGCAGGAAAAGGGATGTGTAAGCGAGCACCTTGCCAAAGCGAGGCACATCTGTCCTTCCTTCTGACGTCTCCTCTTCCAGCAAGCTGCCAGCGTGTCCGCTGGAGAAGCAAAGGGCTCCTAGGCTAGCACTAAGCGCTGGGTTACGCTGGCTTCAGCTCTACCCAGCTCTAGCCCGGAGCAGCCCCCAGCCCCGCCGGGACGCACATCCTCGCCGCCTCCCCGGCCCCGTCCCACCGGCAGGCCCCGTCCCACACGGAGCGCGCCAAACTCCACCAAAACACCCCTTTCAAGGGCACGTTTTCTGAAATGCCTCTCTCAGGCAAGGAAAAGAAGGAAAAATGGAACCACATGAGAAGCCCCATGAAGGTCAAGAGCTCCAGAACTCGGCCAAGCCTCCCCTCCTCCCTGACCCTCGGTAGCGCGAGGGTCCCAGGACAGGCAAACTGCCACCTTCCCCCTCCAGCCGTTCCTCCGGCTGCTGACGGACCAGATCCGAGGCGGTCCTGCCTCACCGCCGAGCCGAGGGGAGACCCTGTCCCGGCCCCCGGGAAGGCAGTACCTGCCAGCCCGCCTCCGCCCTCCTCGCCGTAGCCCCGCCGCCTCTGCAGCACGAAGTACTGGTTGGAGCGCTCCTGCACCCACAGCTTGAGGGCATTTTTCAGCAGCACCTCCTCAGGCTTCAGCCACATCGCCGCGGCCGCCTCAGTCTCCGGTGTCTCCGGTGCCGCCGCCCATCGCCGCCCGGCCTGCGGCTCCCACGCACACAGCCCCGCTGCCAGGGGACGGGCCGGGAGAGAGGACGCGAGGGGGGGGCGCTGCTACCGCTGAGCATGCTGGGAGCTGTAGTCCCCAGAGCTCGCTGGATGCGCAGCGCCGCGCCCTTAAGACTACGACTCCCGTGGTGCCTTGCGCGGCCGCACTGCCCTCGGGCCGCGTTGCAGCCGTGTGTCTGCTCGGCCGCCCAGGGCAGCGGGAGGGGAGAAGGCGGAGGCGCCGCTCACAGCCCAGCAGAGCCCGCACTTACCCGAAGATTACCGTTCTGTCTGGCCCGAGGGCTGGAAGCGAGACGCTTCGCCGTTCCGAGCACACGGCACCTCTCCTGCCCTGGACCGGGAGCTGTCCGGCCCCAGCCTCGCTGTCGTTAGGCAAGGCCGCGGCAGCTTTGGACCCCAATGTACTCCTAAAACGCCTTCACCAGCCGGGTTGGATACTTTTTTTTTTTAGCCTCTGACAAGAAGGGAAATCCCTTTCTCAGGGGTGGCTAAATGTTGGTGACCTTTCAGCCCAGAAGATGGACAGACCTCACCAGAGACATCTGGCTTTAGGTTTGTTCTGTAAGTGCTGCAGGTGAGGGAGGCAGTGAAGGAAGAGGGAAGGCAGCGGTGGCTGCACCTGCACCCCGCGCACAGGCCCCGTGGACGTTGCCGAAACAGTCACAAGCCACATGGGGAGCAGAGGAGCAGCCCCACCAGCTACAGCAGATGTGAGCACTGTTGCCTCTGTACGTTCCACACAACAAAAAGACAATCTGCCTCGTTACTTCTGTCACCCAACACGATTCGATGCTAATTTGGAGCGGAGTTGATGTATTGGTTGAGTTCTCCCTCTCAGTACTTGCAGAGACTGTACAGTGCAGCTCCCAACGCCCCCTGAAGTCGCCATCACTGCCTCCCTGCTGCTCAGTCTGCTTCTTGCTGACCACGCTGTGTTGCTGTTTCTTCTTCAGTCACTTTACTATTCCCCACAGAGCTCCAAATCTCTCCCCGAGGCTTTTGCACTTGATAGCACTGCTTCCTAAATGGTATCTTTTGATGCTGACCAAAACCACAAAGGAAACCCTTGCATCCTCCCCTCTAGGTCACTGGTGCTGGGAATTGCTGAGAGCTACCATCTTTTCCACCTCCGTGCAAGATTCACTCGTCTTGACACAGTCTGTCACTTGGTACAAATGGAGCAAGTAGGACATGCTTATTTTGCAAGAGCTTCTCTGCAGTGTGCTGTTCTTTAGGATCCTTCCCTGGGCACACTCCAGCATCACTGACCCTCCTAAGAGTTTCAAGAACAATGCTTTATTGATTAGTTATCATGCAAACAATTCAGCATGCAGTTATTTAAACTCTAATTTAAGCTTAAAAAAAAAAAAAGAAACCCAAAACTAAATAAAATATGCACATCATGCACTAATTGTAGGTTGCAAACTTGGCACTTCTGCTTCATCCCATCTTCCCATTCATCCCTTTCAGCAGTCCTAAGTGTGCTTCACTACCAACAGTAGTTCCACCAGCACTGGGTCTATTCATCAGCACAAGCGCAGCGAGATTCTGCCAAGTGTTCCCAGAAGGATGTTTGGCAATGCCTGTTCGGTTCCAGCTGCATAAGGAATCGCCTACTCAAAGACAGCAGCAGAACTGAGTGTGTGCAATCACAGTGAACTCACTGGAAGGCCTCAAAACTGGGTGAACTGCACAGATATGAGACCTTTTTTTTCCTCCTTCTTTTCTATTTCACATCATTTACTACACCTCAACAAGAGAAGGTATAATACTAAGAGGTTTCACCTTTGGGACTGAATGTAGATTGAACTCATACTACTCTTCTTCCTATCTGTTTTTATAACAGAGTGGTAAACAGAATATCACAGAATTAACTAGGTTGGAAAAGACCTCTCGGATCATCAAGTCCAACCTATCACCTAACACCTTCTAATTAACTAAACCATGGTACTAAGTGCCTCATCCAGCCTCCTTTTAAACACCTCCAGGGATGGGGATTCCACCACCTCCCTGGGCAGCCCATTCCAATGCCAACCACTCTTTCCATGAAGAACTTCTTCCTAACATCCAGCTGAAACCTGCCGTAGCAGAGTTTGAGGCTGTGTCCTCTTGTTCTGTCACTGGGTGCCTGGGAGAAGAGACCAGGCCCCACCTTGCTACAACCTCCTTTCAGGTAGTTGTAGAGAGTAATAAGGTCTCCCCTGAGCCTTCTCAGTTCCTGGTGCTTTACCTTTACTAAAAAGGAAAAACTAATGAACCATCATTAGCATGTGGTGAGTAACACAGATAAAACCTTAATGAGACAAAGCAAACAACTAGATAAAGTTGCAGCAGATTCTTCAGTCCCCCAAAGATGTTTATCTCTGATGGAGTAGCAGACTTCTGGGTTCCTGGAGACGTACCAGATGAACTCAGAGTAGCTCCTTCGTGGATGCTGCTCCTCTAGGAGCATTCCCAGCAAGAGTATTCACCAGTTAGTTTTCCCCAATTAACCATGCCCTTGGATATGAAATACCTATGAAGGATCTAACACAGGTCCCCTAATTCCAGTGTTATATCAATAAGCAGAGATACCCTTGGCATTTCCAACCCAGAGCTTGGCTTTTGGCATCTCACACATCCTGCACATGTAAGGACATACATTGCTTCTTATATAAGAGTCAAACTGTAATTAGGTAAAAAATTAACAGTAAAATGCTGCTGCTTGGGAACATCTGCTTTGTCTTCCTCTCCCTTGGCTCAAGGTCTTGAGTCTGTGTCTTTTTTTTGCAATTCCCTCAGACACTGCATCCTTAAATACTATTAAGATGCAAAAAGCATCCCTTGGCAGAATTTATTTATAGGCACTTAAATTCTGTCTTAATCAGCACACAATCATCCTACAGTCTAATCAATGCATTCTGCAGCAACAGAGATCAATTTAATGCTGCAGAATTTTTCTTCCACTGTATTAAAGGCCTGCTAGAAATGGTAGATTACTTCCCCCATATAGCCATAGCCAAGATTATATAAATAACTATATCAATGCATTTTGGCTTCAACAGTTAAACAACCAGCACAGACCATTAGAGTTGGTAGTTCACAGGAGATGAACACTGCAATTTGATTTAAAGCTTCTCCTGTGAGGAGAGGCTGAAAGAGTTGGGGCTGTGCAGTCTGGAGAAGAGGAGGCTTCCAGGTGACCTTCTTGTGGCCTTCCAGGATCTGAAGGGGGCTACAAAAAAGGCTGGGGAGGGACTTTTTAGGCAGTCAGGGAGTGACAGGAGTGGGGGGAGTGGAGCAAAGCTGGAGGTGGGGAGATTCAGCCTGGAGGTGAGGAAGAAGCTGTTGAGGATAAGAGTGGTGAGAGCCTGGAATGGGTTGCCCAGGGAGGCCTGCAAGCCTTTGAGTAAAATGTCTGTATCAGAGCTTTCCTGGCAGCCAGAGAAATGACAGCAGCGAGTAAACAGTTGGAGATGATGCTGAAGCTTGGCTTTCCTCTGTCTTTGGGGGCAGAATAATTGACACCTCTGTGTGACTCAACAGGAATGTTAACTCAATCAAGCAACTGGTACCACTGGTGGGCACAAAATTTCCATCCTCTGACATGCAAACGTTAATGTTCACACAGCAAACCTCCAAACTCTTGCACAAGGGCAGCAAGCTTGCACTGCCTTTCAGGAACAACCCTATCCCCAGGCACATTCCTGTTTGCCTCTCCCTCGGAGAAAAGATTACCACAGTGCACATATGCATACAGGTACCTAACACAGAGCCATTCTAGCCCTTACCATTGCCAAACCAACAACAATGACAAAAAAACCCCAACCTACCGCACCACAAAATACCTGCTGTAAGCAGGATCAGCTAAAGACGGCTATCCATGGCAGTGTGAGAAGACAAAGTGAAAGCAGAGCTTTGACACTTCTTTAAAGCAAGTGAAAGAAACTTCTGCAGTGTTCTCCAATGGGAAAACCACTGCAGAGTTCAGTGAAATACAGTGGGGTTTTTTTCAAAGTCAGACAGGAACAAACTCACTTGCAATATCATATGCATGAAATCTGCACATTTTAAACAAAACTCTGCACATAGCCAATGTTTACAAATATGTCTGCACACACAAGAGTACGAGAGACTTGCAGGGTAAGCTTCAAAACCAGAGAAGCACAACATTCTTCTGCATAACAGTAGCTCAGATTCCCTTCAGGTACAGACACTCTGTTATTTCTTTTCTCAGGACTATCACATTTGATCCAAGAATTTTAAATCCTTCCAGAAAATCAGCATAAGTGGTCCAAGCAAATCAACATCCTGACAAAACACAGACATCACCTGATCCTGCAGCAGTAGGAGTTCACTGACATGAACTGCTGCATCCTACAGTACTTCACTAAAGCTTTCCTTGAGAACGTGCTTGAGAACACTTTACCCTTAGAAACAGCAGTAGAGGCCAAAAGGCAGGTTTATTGCTCTGAAATAAATAGAAAAGCTTGAACTTTCGAGATGTAGGAACTCAACTATGTCAATCGGGTTAAAAAGAAAAGTCAAAGCCCCTTTTCAGCACATTGAATTGATTTTAATTGGTTCCTTTCTTGGAGGTCAAAGCTTGTTCCTATTAAATCCTCTGCCTGTCTGAGTTTAAAGACCATACTATTGTAAAGCACTACATTATAACTTGCACACTACAAGAAGCATTTGAAATTAAAAGGGAGTTCAGTGTTCTGGGGTTGTATATTTACTGCTTGTCTGTCCCCTTCTCTGCTCTGTACGTCAGATACAGAACAGAAAGGTGATCACAGCAAAATACAGCTTTGGAGTGAAGTCTGATTACACTCAGCTTTGCTATTTGAGCTCCTAACCTACCACTGCTTCCTGAACAAGACTTGGAACCAAGCTAAAAAAGCACAAGCCTGACTGCAGCCAAACTGGGAGTGGGTGAGGTTTTACAAAATTTAATAGCATCACAGACACAAAAAAGGGGCATTTAATTGTTTTAAAATGCTTTGTCTTACAAAGCCAGGATAAACTTGAGCAAGGGAGAGATGACTGAGCAACTTGGCAGAGAAAAGTGAGATGCAATCTGTCGGATCTGAAGAGGTAATGTGAGACTGCCTTGTGGCAGACCTGCCTAGGACAGTTCAGAGCTCTATCAAACATCTTAGAGTGTCCCTTAAGTTGCTTGCTTTTACCTTTTCTGCAGTACAGCTACGAGGCTGAAGCTTTTCAACACAAGTTCAGCACACATTAACAGTAACACCCAGCACACCATTACCACTCATTTCAGTTAGTTCGAGCAAGTACTGCTGGGGTGGGGTTTTTGTGGCTTCTCACAACTGAATTAACGTTGGGGTGTTTTTAAAAGGGGTAGATTCAGTACCTGTTTCCCTGTATGACAGGGCAATTAATAGTTAATGTAAGTCAGGGTCATCAAAATATAGTTTTATTTACATTTGCATATTCAAATTCAATACAAATCAAATATTTACAACAATTTGAATTGTACTACAGCTAAAGAAAACGCGTTGCCTTCCCCCTCCAGATTCCATAGTACTTTATAGCAGGCTTTAAGACTAAGTTTACTAACATCAGAAACGAGCTGTAGAGAGAGATTAAAAAAAATATAAAGTGCATCTGTAAGATGTCCTTAGTTACCTTTGCTGAGCAAGGCCCACCGCTCACTGAAACACCCAATGCTCCTCCTTGACCCCAGTTCAAACCCCCCCCAGATGGCAGACAACTGCTCCAATCATCTGTTAGGTTCACAGGACACCATCTCTCCCTGCAGCTTTAGCACAGGCAGGACAGTGCACAGCAGCAGCCCAGTGTTTCTCAGAGGCTGGATCACTTCCCACAAGACCTGCTGTGTTCTTTGGAAAGAACCAAAGTGTTCATCTTCAGTTCAGTCTTCCTGAAGTCATCCCAGACTTCCACCAAACCATACTGCTGGTGCTAGAGATGGTGATAACTCCAAAAACCACGGGGGATCTTTTAGCCTGTCTTACAATAACAGGTTTGAAAAGTTCCTACAATTGTTCCCTTTGCAGTATTGTGCAAGTCAGCTTTGGCCTGGCAGCTCGCAGCTCTCTTTTCCCTTTAGGAACGTGTGGTTGGCAGGGCAGAGTTGAGAGGTAGAGAATCAGTCTGTTTACTAGAGAACTGAAGACACTGGGCAAAATCCAGTTTGACAGGCATTAGCTGATACTTTCTCCTACCAAATTAGTGCACTGAAGTACTACATACAGTGTTGCTTTAAACTGAACCGTGTCTGTTAAATAAGTATTAGAGCAGATCAAAAATCGATTTGCTTACAGTGAAAATCCACTTGAATTAAACCAATAACAAAAAAAAACCCAAAAAACCACCCACCAGTCAAAACAATTCCCAGTAGAGACAACTATGACATGAAAGAATCTTCTCCCTATTTAAATGACTCAAACACTGAACCTTCAGAAGCTCTGCTGAAACTGGAACTTTCGGTTTAGTGTTAAAATCTGATGTTTTGCTTTATATTTAAGACAGCTTTATCTGAAGAGTACTAAAACTAAATTCCACGTGGGAGAAGCAGTTTTAGGAATTGCAAACCATACAATTATGATTTGAATAGTCCATTTGATCTCAACATTGCCGAGGCAATATTTTTAATGCTACAGTCTTGCAACATCTGGTATAGGTGTGACGACGGTAGGCAGCTCCTTGCAGAAGGCTTGCACCATGTTGCTCAGCACATTCTTAGGATTTGACTTCATGAGCCTGTGTTTCATCTGCCTCAAAACTCGGGTTGTCGACATGTGGAAGGACATTCACAGTGGAGGGCTGGGATTCATTGTTTACAAGATGCATGTTGTCATCTGTCCAGAACAAAGCCAAGCCAAGACAAGTTAGGAGGTGTCAGAGGCAAGCTACTACCCTAAAGCAAACCACACAGTTTACGTTAGGAGTTTTTATAGGCAAGCCACTACCCTAAAGCAAAGCACACAATTTATTTCCACAAGCCCACTGCAGCAGTCTTTTCCCAGCATTTTCCTTACAGAGTGGGAATTCCAAGGCCATGCTCTAACTACTACTCCTCCGCTACCCCTCATTACTTTGTGAGACCATTCTTGGCACTAGCTGTCATTTCTTGAGGTATCTGCTTTTTTGTGGAGCTCACTTCTCACCTGAGCTGAGCAAGCCTAGCTTGTGTGGCAAAAGGCCATATAAGACTACAGAGATTGGCAATTCTCATGTAACTGCAGGGCTGCTGAAGACAGGCATCAGGAACAACTTCTAGAGAGTAGGTTCAGGATAAACTGTGGACACAGCCTAATTAAGAGACTAAGGTCCCTACAGGCTAATCTTGGTAGGCTGCTGTTAGTGTGCGTGTCCTCACCACTGAAACTTAGAACACCTGAGGCCCAGAGCCATGTAAATAATCCAGCATCATGTCAGTTGCTAACAGGGATGCAATTTATACTTCTGATGTTTATCTTATAGGAAATGCTCCCTGCTTTACTGAGGTGCCTGAATGGGCACTCCCATATACACATGGATCAACATATCCCACAGGAGGTTTGCAGCAAATTCCATGCTTTCCTATCAGCTAGGCTTCCTGCAGGAAACAGAACCATACAATTGTTTTGGTTGTAAAAGGTCTCTAAGAATATCAAGTTGAACTGTCAACCTAACACCATGGCCATTAAACCACGTCCTGAAGTACTGTGCCTACATGTTTCTTGAATACTTCCAGGGGCAGTGACTCCATCACCACCCTGGGCAGCCTGTTCCAATGCCTGACCACTCCTTCAGTAGAAATTTTTTTTCCTAACATCCAACCTAAACCTCCTGTGACACAATTTTAGGCCATTTCCTCTTGTTCTATAACAGGGAGAAGAGATCAACACTGACTTCCACTACACTGCTTACTACAGTGCATTGCTCACTACAGCCTCCTTTCAGGTAGCTGCAGAGAACAATAAGGTCTGCCCCTTAGCCTCCTTTTTTTCCAGGCTAAGCAACCCCAAGTTTCCTCAGCAAATAATTGTCCTCCACGTCTTTGACTAGCTCTGTTGCCCTGATGCAATCTAGTAGACAGCCAGAGCACCCTTTTGCCTCTAAGCTTACCACCACCACTTACTCATCTCCCCAAGGCTATTCCACAATCCAGGTGCTAGTTACTTCCATTTGTTTACCTGAAGCCTTCCCATTTATAAAATCAACAGCAGTACTGAGCATGTGCTGGCAAAGCTGAAAAATTCTCCCCTTCATTTGCTCCTCTTTAAAAGGCAAATCCCCCTAATGCATAAGCAACAAAGTGCAACACAATCTAGCAAAACAGATGAAACAGTGGACGCACTTTCTGATGGTACATGTTCCTCCAGAACAGATTCATCTGTTCCTTGTACAGAAGCATATCCAGATGATGCTGTTTCACTGTGACTGTCCTCTTCATTAACTGCAGACACGTTTGATGTCCCACTTGATACTGTGGCTTGCACGGACTCAGCTCCTTCTTCTACATCCACCTTTAGAGGAAAAAAAAAAAAAAAACAAACAAAACCAAAACTCTTGTTAATCCCATAGGAGGCTGCATCTTTTCTCAAATCTGTGCCTGCAAGGCCATATAAATAATCCAGCATCACTTCAGCTGCTTACAGGGATGCAATTTCAACTTCTGATGTTTAACTTACAGGAAGTGCCCTCTGCTTGCTCCCTCCCTAGAGCTGTTCAAGGCCAGGCTGGAAGAGGTCATGAGTGACCTGTTCTAGTGAGAGGTGTCCCTGCCTATGGCACAGGGGGGTCGGAACTGGATGAGCTTTGAGCTCCCTTCCAACCTGGAACCATTCTATGATTCTGTGCTTTGCTGAGGTGCCCGAATGCAGGGCAACATGTCCCAGGGGAGGCTCGCCGTAGCCCCGCCGCCTCTGCAGCAGGCAGTACCGGTTGGAGGGCTCCTGCACCCACAGCTGGAGGGCATTTTTCGGCAGCAGCTCCTCAGGCTTCAGCCACATCACCGCTGCCAGGCACCAGCCCTGCTGCCAAGGAGCTTGCTAGGAGCTGTAGTCCCCGGGGCCCGCTGGCAGTGCAGCGCCGCGTCCTGGGCAGGGTTGCTGCCGCCTGCCACCCTGCCTGCCAGCCACCCTGCCTGCCACCCCCTTGCCAGCCACCCTGCCTGCCACCCCCTTGCCAGCCACCCTGCCTGCCACCCACCCTGC
>VWZI01012918.1:106703-132918 GCA_013396835.1 Psilopogon haemacephalus | reverse complement strand
CCCTGCTGCCCCCCCCCTTGCCAGCCACCCTGCCTGCCAGCCACTCTGCCTGCCACCCCCTTGCCAACCACCCTGCCTGCCACCCCGCCCAGGGCAGCGGCAGAGAGGGCGCGGATGGCAGCTCGCACTGAGCGAGGAGTTAGCGCTCAAGGCTCCCCACACAGCCACCTCCCTGCCCTGCCCAGGAGCTCTGCTCCCAAACTCGCTCTTGTCAGACAAGGCTGCTGCAGGTTCGGACCTCCCTGGCAGTATTCCAACATGTGTCTGAAACGCCTTCACCGAACAGGTTGGATGCTTTTTGTTTAGGCCTCTCTGTCAAGGAGAGGAATCCCTTTTTCCGTGTTGGCCAGATGTTAGCATCCTTTCCGCCCAGAAGATGGGCAGAGACATTTGGCTTTATGTTTGTTTTCCTGTCAATACTAAGCCTTAGACTGCTACAGGTGACCGAGGCACTGAAAAGAGGGAAATCCTGCCACAGAAGGAAGGGAGCAGTGACTGCCACCTGCACCTGCTCCAGCACCCTGGTCACACTGCCCAGGGATGGTGCCTGACACATCACTGGGAGCAGAGCAGCAGCCCCAGCAGCTGCAGAAGCAGTGGTGCCTGTTTACATTTCACGTGACATAAAGGAATCATCTGTTAGGTTCACAGGACACCATCTCTCCCTGCAGCTTTAGCACAGGCAGGGCAGTGCACAGCAGCAGCCCAGCGTTTCTCAGAGGCTGGATCACTTCCCACAAGACCTGCTGTGTTCTTTGGAAAGAACCAAAGTGTTCATCTTCAGTTCAGTCTTCCTGAAGTCATCCCAGACTTCCACCAAACCATACTGCTGGTGCTAGAGATGGTGATAACTCCAAAAACCACGGGGGATCTTTTAGCCTGTCTTACAATAACAGGTTTGAAAAGTTCCTATAATTGTTCCCTTTGCAGTATTGTGCAAGTCAGCTTTGGCCTGGCAGCTCGCAGCTCTCTTTTCCCTTTAGGAATGTGTGGTTGGCAGCTTGCAAGGACTGGCACCTACCCAGCAAAAAAGTAAGTTGAAAATTGAAAACAACGAAAAAAAAAAAATGTCTGGTAAGTTTCAGCATCATAGGTGAAAAGCAGTTACTGCCTGCATGGGAACTATGGGTGCAGCTTCTGCATTCTTCGCCCAGCTCTTCCCTTTTACTGCCCAGTACCATGAAAGATTCTTCCTTCCACTTAGTGCAGCTGTTCCCCCGAGAAAGCTCTGGCATGCATTGTGGCTGGTCTGGGCAGTATCAGGCACTGGCAAAAGCATCTTCCGCTGGCACTTGCCACAACAATCAGTTGCGGAACACATCAGAAATTCCTTCTGTGTATGAGGAAGTCATGTGGCTCCAGGAAAACCACACGTGCTAACACAGTCACTTTCCAAGGGCTCTGGGTACTTCATAACTGAAGAGAGGTTGGTTTCAGGGACAGGAGTTGTTGTCCAAGTCTGCCTGAAGCTTTGAGAAACTCCTTTAGCTGCAAGCACAGGAGTTCAGAGCAGTTCTTCAGTCATGCATTACAATCGGTTTTGGTTGATGTTCTGCCCCATGATACCAACTCAAACCAGGTCAGCTGCAGGCTTCACTAAAGGGGACGTGGCAATTATTCCCACAGCACCTCTCCAGGAACATGGCAGTGCCTGTGCTGAGTGCTCAGTGTGGTTACTAGACCAGGGTAATACTGATGACGGCATTTACCACAACTGGAGACTCCTGACTTACCTCAACACCCAGAACTTTGAGTATGTCGCATTTGCACATGGGGCAGGTCCTGTGTTCCAGAAGCCAGGGGTCAATACAGTTCTTGTGGAAGAGATGGCTGGTGGAAAGAAGTAACCAAGTCAGACTTCACACCAAGCAAACTGTTTATCTGGCAGCTAGGAAGGGTCATTTATAAACACCTGGAATTTATTCTTTCTAGAACAGGCTGCCTTATTTTGCCACAAGTGTCAGCTGAAAGTTACAGACAGATGACCTCTCAACCTGTAGCTGGTTTATGCTTGTTAGTTGCCAGAATTCAGCATTATTACCTTTGCTACATCACTCTAGGGTTTTTAATTTTTAAAAGGAAAAAAAAAAAAAAACCCACCAAAAAAACCCAACAACAACAAAACAAACAAACAAAACCCCTACAATATGTTCCCAGCTGGGAATTTAACTAAGACAAATACTGACATCTCAGCCTTAGCTTTAAGGTTAACTTCTGTCAGGCATATGCAGATGACTAAATAACACTTGTTTCTGTTAAAACCATCTAGAAAAATCACCTCAGAGTTATGTCATCAGGATAAGCTATACCCCCACACATTTAGTCTGTGCAGTCACTACATATGCCAAGTGGGTCTTCAGCAGGCTGTGTACTCAAAGTAAATATAGTGCAGCCATTACAGATGCAAATGGGTTCTTCTATGAAGACAGTTGCACAATGGGGCTGAATTAGGCCACAGATTTAGGAAAATGACTTGAAATCCTGTAATCTGCCTGCTCCTTTATCCTGAATAGAAATAGGAAGGCAGACAGGCACTGCTCACTATTAATCAGAAGTCTATTATGAGACAAGTGCAGAGATCACCACATCTTGTGCTTCGGATTCTACACTCAGTCTGATGGCAGCATTCTGCAGTTCAGATCACATAACCAGCACCTTCTTCCAGCTGCACCAGTGTGATGTCTCCAGTACAAACTCAAATTCCTTAACAAGTTACTATTTTAAATGCTTGGACTTCATACTGGTCTTGTGTACTGTTACTATAAATGCCTTCAGTTTGACTATCTGGGCAAGAATGACTTCTGCAAATACACACACCCCAGATACTTAGATACCACCAATGTGACTCATGGGAGCATTTAATTGCTTGTTTCCTTCGTGGATATAATTAAATGCATTCAGTGTGAAGGCAACCAACATCAAGTATGTTCTTGCTGTGAATATCAGTCCATAACTCAAGTGAGAGAATTTAATACTGTTGATGCTGGCACAGAGCACCACTGGTGAAGATTAGCAAGTAAATGCAGCCATCTGAAGAAACTACATTTGGGCCAAAGAGGAATGAAACGTCACAAGCATACGTAAAAGCACTCTCAGAGGAAGACATCAGCACAGTAAGTGTGTATAAAGAGTACATTCAGAAGAAGTTAGTCTCCTCTTAACCCAGTAAGTCATGCACTGCTTGCAACTACACACCGGGATCAGCAGGGTTTATAGGGAAGTAATGAGAACTTTGGTCTCCTGTGTAAATGCTTCCATACTCAAGGCAACTAAACAGCATTATACATAAGCAGAAACCTGACAAGACAACTGAATGATCAGTACTGCATGTGGCTGAAAGCTTAGTAAGTTTGGGTTTTTTTTCCCCCCTAAACTATGAAGCATTAGATCAAGGAAGTTTGTTGTTAACACCTTAAAGCCAACTTTGTGAAATCAAAACAGCTTAGAAGTCCTGCTGCTTGGGAGCAGAGAGCTTCTGCAGAACTGTCCCCTTGTTACAGCCTGTAACCCCAGCTCAGGTGTATGGTGTCTGCCAAGGCACTGTGCTCAGCACAACAGCAGATACTGATTTTTTCCATTCTTCAGAATTTGATTTTTCCTACATCAAGAATTTTTTCCGAGTGCTTTTCTGAAACCTTCTCCACGAGTTACAAAACTTCTTCCAACACAAAACTCAGACAGTTCACATTGCAGCCCTCTGTTTTTAGAGGCTTTGCCAGCAGTCCCATTCAGCAGTCCCAGAGGGAAGTCCCACAGCACAGGTCTCCTTAAGCCCTGAAAAGGCTTTAAAGGCTTCACTGGGAGCAATCAAATTAAGCCTCGGTGCTGCAGTACTGAGCTTCCACAGAAGCACAGCATCACAAGGGTAGAGAATTCTAGAAAAACAAACTCCCGTAGCTCTGTTTTGGTCATAGAAATGCTTTCTTCTGGCCTACAGAAGTTAGCATGAAAGCCTAACAGGTTTAGCAGGATCACAACCTCCTTCGTAACCAGTAAGCTAAGTGACAAGAAATGGGCATAGTTTTGCCAGTTCCCTGCAATTCAGAGCTAACATTCTTATACATCAAAGGAAAAAAAAAAAAAAGTATTAAAAAAAAAAATCAAATCTTCAAGAAGCCCTTGCATGCCCCAGAGTAGTTTGGTAAGTTATAGTTGCCAACACACTCACAAGGGAAGTTAGGAGCACAGACCATCAGGGCACACACTGCAAGTGTGCATTCACACAGTCCCTGTTATTCAGAACACTGCTTGACAGACTCAAGAACTCTTGCTGTGCAAGATTCAAGTTTGATCAGCCTTGTTAGCACAGCAGAAGGAGCAACTGGTACGGAGGAGGCAAGTTTCCAGATTGTGGATTATGGGCAGTGTGGAGGACAACTTACTTGCAGGTCAGAATGCGCACGACTTCGTTGGGCTTGTACAGCTCCAGGCACACAACGCAGGTATCTCCATCAGGTCCAGTTTCCTAAAGTGGTGAAATGAGTTTTTATGTTAACAGACATCCGAGGCTTCCCTTGAATTACCATCAGGTTTAACACAAAGGGGTCTAGCTAAAGGAATCTAAAGTGGCTCCCATGTAATCAGATACACACATTGCGTGGATTACTCAGTGCAGTGGTTTAAATCAGAACAAAGGGAGACAAACCAAACCAGTGGCTTAATCTGTCTGTTTCTATTTTCCCAACTGAGAAGTGAGGAAAAAGTAAAACAAAACATTCAGGATTGAGACATAAAAAAAAAAAAACTCTTGAGATTAGAATAGAGCTTACTGAGCAAAATCAGAAAAAAACATAGAACAAAAATGCAAGATCACCTTAGCAGCAACAAGCAAAATCAAGGGAGCCAAAAACCCAAGCCAGAAAACTACCCTCCCATCCCTCCTTGTCCCACTGCCATCCCAGCAGAACAGACCAGCACCCAGGAACCCAGAAGCAGCAACCAGAACAGGAAGCCTCCCGTGTTGCAATCTGAACTTCAAGCCCCATAATACTTTGCTCCAGGCCAGTACTTTAGTTTTTGAAGCTGGCGTGACTGCAGCATGGTATGAATAACAGCAGCAGATTCACTTAATCCATCAACAGTCAAGAGGATACTTCAACAGAATCACCTGGAGTTTAAACTCATAGTTTAGAAATCCAACTGCAAATCATCTTTGGGTTATTTGAGGCACGGCTGTAGAGCTTTAGAAAATGCTGCCTCCAGTTTTAGTCAATGAAGAACAGCCAAGGAAGCTGATTAGATATACTAGTTTACCTCTAGCCATCCATGCCAGCAAATTAAGACCTCTCATTTTAGCAAAACTGCAAGCAAGAAATTAAAAAAAAAAAAAAAAAAAGTCTGATTTTTATGAAATGTGGAAGCTGCAAAGCCTTGCACCTGACGTGAGGGAGAAACCACCTCTGCAAGAGACAGTTATGGGCTCAGAGAGACTTCTGTATCCTACCCCAGTAGTAAGGGCCACTCTCTGGGTGTGCCATAACGCTCAGGATCAGCCATACCTTGTCCCCTTGCTTCAGGGTCCGCAGCTGTAACTGCTCAATGGCCTTCTTAGCCCTGGCCTTCAGCTGTCGCTGTAACAGAAAGCAGCCCTGGTTAAACACACTCATTTTTCTCTCAAGTGGGGGTTACTAATACCTGCCAAGATGCCTACTACAAACTGGCACCAGTTTTATAACCTTGATGTTCTCAGAACAAGCCAAGTATGCATGACCATGCTATTTAAGGACAATATGAGACAAGAGCTTCAGGACATACTGATGTGGTCACTGACTCTGATGACAGAGCATTTGGATGTGCTTCGCTTTTGCCTTTTCAGCAAAGCCCAGGATTTAAAGGGTTTCTTTATGATGTAAGGCAACACCTGGCCAAAACAGACAGAAGCCTTCAAACTGACCTGGTACAGAGAACTGAACACCGAGTTCGACAATCAATTTTAACTACTCGTTTTATGGCAATTTCCTGGCACCCACTCACATCCTGATGCGAGGTCTTTACAAATCAGCTCAGCTACCACTAACACACCCTGAACTAGCCTCTGCCATGACTGCTTTACAGAACACACAAAAGGCTGAGGAGCCTCCTAGCACCAGCCACTCCTGCCAAGTGGAAGAATGCAGTTTTATCTCAATATTGGTTCAAAGTAAGCAGGTATGAAAGGTAATGAGAAAGGGAAAAAAGGGGCTCAGAGCTATTTCTTCCTCTCAAGGTGACACAAGGTGTGAAATAAGTCAAGTGACTAGGTGGATCACAGGGCATCTTAAACGAAAGCAGGAGGGAGCATTCCCCACTCTTTTACTTGCTGTTGTCAGGATAGGGGGACAGAAGCGAGCAGACAGAAGCCCAGAGTGCCTGGCAACTGTTGCTGTCCAGCTGGCACTGCAAAAGGTTTAATTAGCACAGCAGCCAGCAGCTCTGTTTAAAGGTCACAGGTTGGTGCTGTTTTACCAACACGAAGAAAATGACTGTCCTCTTCCTCCCAGTGCCCTCACTGCCTCAGGGCAGAGGCACATCAAGGAGCTCTGGCAATGCCATCTCACACTGGCACTTATTGCAGGGACAGATTAGGAAGTTTTGAAGGCAACCAAAAATCCTCTTCCCAATGCAGCTGCTTTGTGCAGGAACCCCACACTGTTAGCTTTCAAGCATCCCTTCCCTTTATGCACTTTGTTTTGGTTACAGGAATCTTCTGTGATGAAGATGCAGAGCTGGTGACAGAAGTACAGAAGGGGGAAGGGCTGCTGCTGCCATCTAACTAAGCAAGAGTTGGTATTTCAAGTCTGCATAAGCTTCCCTGTGCTGAAGCAGTTAATGGCAAGCAAGCCGATTTAGGTGCTCCACTGGGACCCTGTCAAATGGGTTTGGTGCAGAATGACCTTAAGGTGCAGTACTGGTGTGCACACTCAAGAGTGCAACAGTAGATAGTTCTTAAGAACTATCAAAGAAGATACACACACAATCCAAAAGTGAAGGATGCAAGCAAGTTTGCAAGTCTTTTTGTTAAGAATGAGAACTTGCCAAATTTAGCTCAAAGCCTGTAAAGTTCTTCTGCTGAAGAGATCAATAGGTTTCTGGATGTCACTTCAGGTTAATTTTAGAATGACGTTTCCTTTGTTAATGTTTCAGTGAAGCCACAGAGGAGCAGCCAAACGCTCATCTCAAAACACAGAAGCTCCCAAAAGTTTCTGCAGCAGACGTGGTTAACATCAGCAGAGCAGGAATGCAGCAACAGTTGCACTTCTCACACTGTCTGTCACCACTACTTGTTACTAATTGAAAATTCAACTCTCTAGGAATGTACTCCCCCATGCAGTATCTACTCTACACATCTAATGTCAGGCCAAGCATATTAGACAGGACTCAACTGGCTGCATTGTTAATAATTTACTGGAACAATATAATATTAAGGCACAAGTTTAATTGTTCTTCGTGAAATGCACTGATGGCAAAGTCACCTTTAACATTGATTTTGATAAGTTCAGCAGAACACTCCTCTGGGGAGACAGAAAGAGGTTAGAAGAGGAAGCTTTTTATTGAATAGTCTACCAGTAGGTCTAGGATAGCCAAGCCTGGAATGTCAATGAATTTTGTGAACAGAAGTTTTTCAAGCAAACATGAAGTGTTGATGACATTAAAAGCCTGAAAGACCCAACTCAGCAACTCTAATAAAAATAGCTTGCTAAGTTGAGGCTGGGGAAAAGGAGGGCTCAAGATGTTACAAAACAGGTCAAATCCCATCTCCATTCTGGCAGTAGCAGTTGAAGTAGAGAGAGACCCAACTGATAAAAACTGTTTGCTGTTTAGTCCTTGGTCTTTCCTAGCCAGACACTCATTTTACCTCCAACCCTTTCTGCACACAGATGGCTTCCTGATGTCCTGCAAGCATGGTCATGGCAACACATGCCAGCAAGCTCTAAGGAGATCAGGAACTCCTGCCTTTATAAGCTAGGGAAGTTCTTCCCCACATGTACCTACTGCCATGAAGAGAGTTGGGAGAAGTTGAGCAACTTAACCTCCTCCAAAGCCATTAATTAGGTAATTTCTCAGATGCACCATCTAATCTTTATGAAGTCATGGAACTGAAGCCTTGGGCTTAAATTAGAAACCAAGCCACAGATGATAATGCAAAATGGCTAATGATGGTAGGGAAAGTTGGGGAACTGAATTTGCCAGTACTCCACAGATGAAAGGCAACAAGCCACCTACTACACTTGCCTTGTTTTTCTGGCTTCTTGCTCATGATGTAGCAAGAGATCACAGAGGTGGGGACTTGCATTTCAAGCCCAGAAGAAAATATGCATTCAGATAAGAACTAGCAAGTTGTAAACACTTTAGCTAGCTGATTCATAACAAAAAAAAGGCTACTCTCTTTTAACTCAGGACAGAAGTGCTACTAAGTTTACATTTACTAAGCTAGGTGATCTGCTCTGGCAGGAGGGTTGGACTAGATGTCTTTCAGGGTCTCTTCCAACCCCTAACAGCTGTGAAACAGCCAAGTTTAAAAAGGTACCCAACAGCCTGTCTATAAACCAAGAAACCACTTTAGAAAGCACCTAAGTCTGAAGATTTTTCTCAAGCCAAAAGAAAAGGGAAAACATACTGCCAGTATGGTAATTCTTGGGAGCCATCCAATTCAAGCAAGGGTTCCTAGCAGTCCCATGCAGAAATGAAATGATCTAGCCAGGCTCTTGCTTTCAGCAAGCCTTTGCAAATGAGACAAAGCACCTAGCAAATGGTCTTCTCTTTCTGTTCTATCCCTTAGTGAGCAAACGGGATTCAAGCTTCCTCATCCTTTTCAGTCCAGGGCAAGAGCTCTCCTGGGGCTGCAGCCTGGTGCACAAGAACAAGCCTGAACATAAAAGAGACAAGCTGCAGGGATCATTACTACATATCATGATTAGCTCATTGTAGCACTCTGAAGAACAATTCAAAAGTGCTTATTTTGGTTCAGCTATTAGACTGACACTTTCAAAAGGCTCCTCACACAAGGCGAAAAAAGGCAGGTAATGCAATGAAGATGTAGGGTAAAGGGATTCATCCAGAGCAGCAGGGCCCTTCTGAACGAGGGAAAATTTGTAATACTTAACTATCAACATTTGAGTGTTCCCTAAAGACACCTCCTGAAAGAATGCATAACCCTTCTGTGTCTGCGCAATAAAGGAGATAAACCACACTCCTTTGAAACACACTTCTATAGCCCACCCAAAGAAGAGACTGAAGTCCAGGCAATTGGAGTTTCCAAAGGGCTGAACCATGAGAGGAAAGTTCCCATGTAGCATGCCAGCTGGTAAGTTGCATGACTAATACCAATAGTTTATGGAGCCAAAGCAGTTAAGTCTCAAACGTGATACAACTGAAAATCCAGTCAGCCACTACCAGGGAACATTGCAGCATCATCTTTTAGTCATTCACCTTCACTAACAAGAACTTTGTCATTCTTTGCTTATCTAATCATTGCTTGGTCAGCTTTTAGACGCCGTGGTACAAAAAAAAAATAACAGTTGAAAACAATTCTGGATTGTCTTGAGTTTTGCTTTTACAAAATGGGACATTTTTACCCCCTGCTTGCAGAGAAGCTTTCTTCTGTTCTTAAACTTTATAAAGCACTTTTAAAGACTCCTTAAGTTCAGCTGAAATCATGTGGAACTGGCATGTCATTTATCAATCTTATTTCTCAATCTGCAGTAAACATCTTGTGCACACAGAGCCCAAAATAGAAATAATTTGTGAAGGTATTAGCCAAGCAAACTGGATTTTCCCAGTACCACCTACCACTGGAGGCATTAATAACATCTGTAGCTTGCTGAAAGCCTGGTAGCTCAGAATAAGCTGGACCTTCACAACTGCTCTGTTAAATACCTTCAAAGGAAAAAACTGTTCATGTGGGTTGATAAGCCATGCATTCTGCAGACCACCTTTGGGACACTCAGTTTTTCCTGCCCAGGCATTAAACAGAGAAGGGTAGATGGCAGAGAATTCATCAGCAGGAAGCTGGGCACCTCTGTCCGAGCTGCAAGATGACAGATGCAAGACAACAGCATCAAGTTACAGAGCTTCATGCTGTCTGTCATGAAAGGCACCACACAAAGATCTCCATGACACCCAGGAGCAACCATGGTGCATTTCACCAGCAGATGACCAACGCTTCCAACGCTGCTCCTCCAGCTGTCGCTTATTGACCTCTTACTCCCTGACTGTATCCTCACACCACAGGCAAACAGACTAAAACACAGAGCAGGCCTAGTCCAGAGGTTGAGGTGGACACAGCTTACACAAGGCACAAATACCGTTCAGGTCACTGTTAGATCTCTAGACCCAGTAAGGGTATAGCCAGTTGACCACCATGCACACTAGGACAGCAGGATTTCCAAACACAAACTTGAGTGAGTGAGGTTCTCTGATTACTAAAGAGAACCCAGCATTCATCTCTAGGAATACTGCTGTCAGTCACCCTAGCTAGTCTCCCAGCCTGCCAAGAGCAACACCAACTCTGCATTTTAACACTTTAGAAGAAGCCAGTTTTAAAATGTTATGGAAGCCTGAAATTCAAAACTTGGGTCCAGCTTCTAGCTTCAGCATCTTATTTCAGAAGGATCTTGCTCAAAGGATCTGAAGTCTCCAGCACAGCGAAGAAACTTAGTAGGGCTGGCAGAGAAGTCTGGCACTTCTTTAACTATTTAATCACTGGTCCAGAGACAATTCACATATTCTGTGCCCAGTCAGATTTAGATCTTTGTGCTATTGCTGTTTGTAGGAAAGGACTTTGCAACAGCTCTGCTTTCAGAGTTCAGCACCTTCAGAAGGTACTGCAAGTACCAAAGGCTCTAAGGGCAAGGCTGAAGAAGTGCTTGCATCTGTGCCACTCAGATTCTGTTCCTGTTGAGCATATTACCTTTGACAGATGTCAAGCCAGGACTTCATTCTCACTTTTAAGGCTTTCTCTTAAGCCCCAAAGTAGCAGGTATAAGGCAGACTGAAGACAAAGCTGTAAGCATTAGTCCTATCAGCTGATGAGATTATTGCACAGAAGTCAGTTACTGGGAAACTTAACTCATTAGCAACTCCCTGCCCGGGGTTTTAGAGGAGCACGACTGAAAGGTGCTTTTCTTTCAACGCCTAATTGCAGCTGTCACTGCAATCCTCAAGAAGCTTTCAGTCAGAAAGCGGCTTTCAACCAGCAGAAGCCTCTCAACTTGCGGTCTACAGAGAGTCAGCCCAAGTCATGCACCATTTTGCAGACGTGTCTGACGTTACAGCTAGCACATGGAGGTGTGGGAAGTGTGAGGGTCAGCTAAAAGCAGTTCACCGCTCTCACCGCCTCCTACCCACCAGCACTGCGGTTCAGGGAGTAACAAACCGTAGGAGACAACTTAGCTAAATATGTCAGTTGCTTTCTCCAGACAGTTTACTTCTTGCTGTTTCTTTGAGAAGTTTTAAGCTGTTTATATTTCTTAGCATTTTTAAGATGACTCTCTCCTTCCAGTGGAATGCACAAATTCAGCGATTTTGGTGCCCAGCCAGTATTTTGTCCTCAAGATCCACAGCACAGGGTCTCAGGGGTATTAAAAAAAAAAACAAAAACCCAACCAAAAGTAATGGCACACACAAACTCACCTGATTCTTGGACTGGGCTCTTGCAATCCTGAGCCTCCGAGCAGAATAAAAAATAAAGTAGCCCATGGTTGCTGCTGTGACAATGAAAAATGACACTGAGATGAAGAAGATGGAATATTGATTCATCCAAGGACCGTGCTGCTTCCCCACTTCAATAACCATGGTGACTTTCATGCCACTCTTAATCCGGTGAAAGATCTCCATGCCTTTCAGGTTGCCAATCATAATCGCAACGATGCTTTCAGCACCTGCAAAGGAGAAGGGAAATCCATGCTCAGGTCTTGGGTCTGGAATCAAAGGCATTGTTTTGGATGTTCCAATTCAAGCACTAAAGATCAGACTGGACAGTTCCCAATTAGTATTTCAGATTCAGCAAGAGCTGATGGAGTAAGTGCCATCTCCATGTGCTTGTTCAGCTGAAGCATGTCAGATTACCTATGAGCTGCAGAAGAGAAGCATAGTTAGAATTCCTTCCTCTCCACAGCACCANCCAGCCCCTCTGTGCCATAGGCAGGGACACCTCCCACTAGAACAGGTCACTCAAGGCCTCATCCAACTTGGCCTTGAACACCTCCAGGGAGGGAGCAGCCACAACCTCTCTGGGCAACCCGTTCCAGCGTCTCACCACCCTCACTGTAAAAAGCTTCCTCCTGATACTTTGGTAACTTACATTTTAACATGCCTTTGAAGTACATGAAGTGAAAAATAGATCCTGTACTGAGAAAGGTCACTAGGGACTGCTCAGGGAAGCCAGGTGTGCAGCTGGTGGCTTAGGGACTCTTCTTCTTAATACTGCTTTTTCTAAAGTACCTCTCCAGACAGTCTCAATACAGCAGAAGTTCTTAAGAGAATAAAAAAAAAGGGGGCAGAGAGACAGGGTATGTTCTCCGTGGCCTCTCTAAGCTCAGTACAAAAGAAGTGCATTTGAAGAGCAGCCAGGCAGGAGTCTCACTGCATTAAACCATTAGCTGCATGAAACTCCTAACAGATATTGCATGGTGAAGGAATAAAAACTGTCACAGAAAGGACCTCCCAGCCAAACGCTTTTTAATGAAGGGACCAATTAACACCACCAACAACTGGTGTTAAGCCACAGAGGCTTTAATTTGAGAGAGCACTCACCATTTTTCCAGCTTGCTCATGCAATGCCTTTGATCCAACATGGATAATCATGATGTCTAGCAACTCTCCCCAGCGTGACTAAACTCATCTTTTATTCAGAGAGTTCCTTGTAATAAAGTAGTGCATCACGCAGAAAGGAAAATAATAATAAAAAGAATAAAAACCAGCCAAACATCAACTCCTGCCCTTTATGATTAACTAGGGCCCACAGCACAGTTATAAAATGAGCTGGAGTCAGGTGTTAGGAGCAACTAAAAAAAAAAAAAACAAATGGAGCTTAGGTCAAGTCAGAAGCTGAGAGTTGCTTCCGTAAGAATGGAAGAGAGTGTGAAAGAACAGGCTGTGACAACAAGGAAATAAGAAGTGTGCCAAAAAAAACAACCCAAAAAGCTTGTTCTGCCTCATTCCTCTTCACTCCTGCGTGTCTCACTGGTTAAATATAGCCTGTGGTTCTGCTCAATACAAGATGTGGTGTAAGGATTCCTGTTAGAGAAATGTCACCACCAGCCTGCAAAAGACTTCAGCTATCAAACCATCAGTTGTGAGCAAGTTTTACTCTGAGAGGAAATTAATCTTCCCATCGAGTTTTAGGCTAATCAGTTCACTGCAATGTTGTTAGATGACAGATTTTAAATCTTCTTGACATCTCTTCCACCCCTCCAGAGATTCTTCTTGCAATTTTAGTTCTGCTTTATCATCTAAGCACACAAGTGGTCACTGGTATCTTTGACACTAGAGCAGCAAAAGCAGAAGTGAGAGAGTGGCCATTTCCACCAGCACCTGCACTACTTTCCCCACCTTGGAGTGAGCCTCCACTGCCTGCCATCAGCATCTGTCTTCAATATTTTGTCATGCAGACTCTTGGGGAGCAAGAGTTGATACCTAAAGACAACTAGAAGTGAGCTAACCTGGTATCATGTGAAGTTAATCAAATGCCTTGTGACAACAGCAGGGCTAAGGAATCCAGAAACTGCACCTCACTTCTGGCCATCAGTAGCACATGAGTTTAGCCAGCTCAGAAGCTCCTTTTGGGCAGGGACTAAACAATGCCCTGATACACAGGGCCTGCTAGGAGGGCATCACCTTTAGCTGGCAGAAAACAAGGCCTCCTTTGCCTGCCAAGAGGAGATTCAATGATGTGCTATTAGGCTCAAGCTAAGACAGAAGCACAAAATCCATCTTTTGGTCTGCTGCTGTGCTTCTAGAATAAAATCAGCAAAGACCATCCCCACCCAATGCTTCCTGAGCTGCTAAAAACGGTCCCATCATGACAGGTTCTGAAACATGTCACTGTGGCCTGGAAACCACCACCCCAGACAGAGGCTCCTGACAGTGCTTGGGCATCATAATGGAACCAGGTTATTTGAGAGCACATCTGCAGAGGTGTCTCAAGTGTAGCAACTGCCCTGAACTTGATTTCCTCCCAGACTCCAGCAAAAGCAAGAGGAAAGTCCATTAGTTGTGTGTGGCAAAAACCTCAGGGAAACTCACTTAGGAGCCATCTTTTGCCATTCAGATAAAGCTTTCAGTAACTCTTCTCAAGGGATGTCGGAAGGTGAGATTAGGCTGCTGCCTGCTCAGCTAATAATGGGCGTTGCTGAACAGAAGCAAGACCTGTTTAGTTAAGTATTTCCCAGCCTCTCTGCTTTCCCATCTCCTGTGAAATTGGAAAGTTATTCTTCAGACAAATCTGTACACGTGGAGTTTTGCAGAAGGTACTTCCAAAATGCTAACGCAATGTACTGGTCAAAATCTGAGGGATGCTGCTTTGCCCATATGGAGGGCACAAGAACATAAACGATTTGCTGGGATACAGGCACGGTGAGCACACAAGGAGAGGATAACTGGGATCCAAACTTTACCTTCCTGTATGGGTTTACCAAGATGTGGAGTGAAGCTGCATTTATTTATACCCATGTAAATACTTCCCTTAGTCTCTGCTCTGCAGAGATTTCACTTGTCCTGCCGTTGTGCTTCTGCTCCCTGTAACTAGGAAGCACAGCTTTGGCGATTCAGGAGAGAAACACAACGTGCAAGAGGTGCACAGACCTGGGAGCATTAACTTTGGCACAGTAAACATCTGCTTGGGACCTGTTGAAGCTGTCTGCTCTTTCACACAGTCCTATTAAAACGTCAGGTGGTTTGGAGTTCAAAGTGTCAAGAAGATGCAGAGATTAAGGAATGCACCAGGTTTTGCAGTAATTAGAGCCTACATGACTCAAGACTTTCTGCTCAACCCCCCCACAAAACTCAACTCTTATTAAAGCTGTTCCAACATAACTTGAGCAGGGAGTTACAGCAGCACTGCAGGTGGAAGTGCAAGACTTAAAGCCCAGACAGCAGAGCCACAGCATGCAGACTTACAGGAAACTTCTGCCCACAAGAGACTCTGCAATGCTGACGCTGAGCTTGCTCATATTTTTGACCTGAGGTCTGCTGTGCTGCTAGGGCAGCCCAAGAAGGTCCCACCAGCCCTACAAAAGCACAGCTGCCAGCTACATGTGTAAATGCAACAGGCGTATTTTCTCACCTAGGATGAAGGCTGAATGCTACTTGAACCATAATTAAAGTTTATCCCTAGCGTCCTGCATCTTCAGACTTGCAGTTGAGGCACTGACTGCATGAAAACATCTGAACAAGTACAGGGCAGTACCTAAGCTTCACCCTTTGCTGCTTTCACAGCAGCCATCCCTTTCCAGCCAGTTTTGGCAAGCAAACCTCCCCGAGGGGAGCAGTATTGCTGTAACAGTCTGTTTGCCAGGGTAAAATCCTGCCTCCCGAATCCTCCCGTGCAGGCTCCTACAAGTTGAAACCACTCACAGCAGGCAGCTCAAGAGGAAGAAACAGGCCTTGTGCACGCTGCTCCTCCAGCCAGCTTCAAACCAAACTTTGCTCGTGCACTTTGCCTTTTCTTCCAGATATTAGAGAGAAAAAACAAATTTTGTTCTTACGTTAACCTTAATGGAATTCTGCATCGTACATTTAATAGAACCGAAGCACAACCTGGAAAAGGGGAGTCAAGAGAACACCTCTGGCAATTTCTATCTCTGCTATGTGAAAAAAAAGCCCCCTCATGAAGGCCACATTTAAGCTTCCCAGCTAATGAACTGCCAAACCTCAAGTTTTGCTTCAAATAAACCTTTTTTTTTGTTTTTTCTTTTCTTTTTAAAAAGCATTTGAATTCCTTGACTCTTCCTTGTAACACCACATTTCTTTCTCACCACTTCAGTTTCACAGCCAAGAACACTGAACTGGCTCCGACTGACAACCATAACTGCAGCTGTACAACTGTACACTACTTTCTGGTGCAGCCCGTTTGAAGGTCCAACAGATCACTTCACATGCCTTCAAAACCCAAACCAAGAAACCCACAGTCACGAACAGTGCCGCCCCTGCACAGCTTCCCCTCCTCTACTTCAACACCCCACCTAGCGCCACCGAGAACACTCATTCAATCCAAGAGAAATATTGAACATAGTCTCCGTGCAATCCTCTGAGGTGACATTGGCAAATGCCATGTCCGTGCTTCCTACTTTTGTGAGGCCCTGGCAAAGCTTTTTGCAGTGAATAATTAACTTCCAGCTGTTTGACAGCTTTGCATGCCATGGAAGCCAACTCAGAAGCCCTGGCTCCAAGTCAGCTTCTCTAGCCTCACTTAAAATCGGTTTCTCAATTCGTTCAGGCATTGGAACTATTTTTGCGTTGTTTAAACTTGCTTTAAAACAACCAAAATTTAGCTTCAGCTGAGCCACAAAAGAGCCTTTAATTTCAGTTTAAAGCTTTTGGTGTCACTTTCTGCCTCAGTTAGCAAAAGCCAACCCCCTCTATCAATATTTAGCAAGAACAGGCTGTAAAACAGCATGATGGGACCCCTTCCTACCTGGGAGCAGACACGGCTACAACACTTCTCTGAGAGCACTTGAGAAAAGCAATAGATTGAAGGAAGAAGGTATAGATGATCTACATAGGGCAGCAGGTGGTGAAACACTGGCACCAGTTGCCCAGAGAGGTGCTAGAAATCATAGAATGGTTTAGGTTGGAAGGGAGCTCAAAGCTCAGCCAGTTCCAACCTCCCTGTGCCATAGGCAGGGACACCTCCCACTAGAACAGCTCACTCAAGATCTCATCCAGCCTGGTCCTGAACACCTCCAGGGAGGTTGTAGAGCACAGAAGCACCCAATGTGATCAAAGACCTCATTCTGTGCTTCTGTGCTCCACAACCTCCCTGGGCAACCTGTGCCAGTGTCTCACCACCCTCACTGCAAACAACTTCCTCCTAACATCCACTTTCAATCTCCTCTCTGCCAGTTCAAATCCATTTCTCCTCCTCCTGTCATTACCAGCCCTTGTCAATAGTCCCTTCCCAGCCTTCCTGTAGGCCCCTTTTAGATACTGGAAGGCTACTCCAAGGTCTCCTGGCAGCCTTCTCTTCCGCAGGCTGCAGAGCCCCAACTCTCTGTGCCTGTGCTCAGAGCAGAGCTGCTGCAGCCCTCTCAGCATCTTTGTGGCCCCTGGAAACATTCAAGGCCAGGCTGGGTGAAGCTCTGAGCAGCCTGATCTAGTTCTAGGTGTTGTTGCTGACTGCAGGGGGGTTGGACTAGATGACCTTTAAAGGTCCCCTCCAACCCAAACCATTCTACAGTTCTAAGTTATTTCAAACAAAGAAAATGCTAGCGCACCACACACATACTCCAACATTCTAGATTTGGTAATTTCTCCCACTTCCTGCAAGTCCAAAGTTTTGCATCATCTCTAAGCAGAGTGAAATCAAGCGCCCAGACTTTTGCCAGTGTTATTTCACACTGTCCAAAGAGCATCTTGTGCAACCAGCCAACCAACCATCCACCGCATCTGCTGTGGCACAGCTGCAGCTTCCTCTTCCCAGGAACCAGCAGGGCTCACCCTGCAGCTTGCCAAACACCTCACTTTGGGTACACCCACACAAGTCCTTGGTCTTGGTGGCAGCAGCAAGCCATTTCAACAGTATTTTTCCCTGATATCTAACTGGCACTTACGTCCCCTTAGGACTCAGGTGGGGTTTTAATATTGGAGACAAAGAGTGAGACAGAAGCCACTGGAAGGGGAAGGCAAGGAAACAGCACAGTAACTGAAAGTTAAACATTACCTTTCCCTCTGTAGCAGTGGGTTTCTGGCAGGGCAGCCACGGCAAGCTGATTGGAAGCTGCTTAACATCACACAGTGGCAGAGCATGTGCAGATAAATTAAGAATATATATGTGTATGTATGTGTGGTTTTGTTTTACAAAGGAACTGAACAGAAACTCACTGGACTGTGTTCTCTCAGTGTTCTCAGAGACTGAGAAACTGGGGGTGAAATGATTAACAGATCGAAGGCTGCAGGCATGCTGCTACAGCTGAATAAATGCTGCCAGAGAACTACTATGGGGTGAAGGACTTTAAAAGAACTTGCATGGTCTTGCAAAGGAGTCTTCAGAGAACAGTCACACACAAACTGTTCTACATACAGGAGGAATAACCAATCACACCCCCTTCCCACAGCTGACCACTGCATAAGCCACATGCTCACAAAGAGCAGAACAGTTNAAAGAAAAAAGATAAAAATCAGACTTCAGAGCTGGAATTCCCAGGGAAAGGCTAGGATTTCCTTAAGCACAGCAGGTCACTGTCTGAAGACTTTAGAGAGATGAAATGCAAACCCTGGCCTTGGCCAGACAGTGGTGGGATCTTTGCTTTTAGCTTTGCAACATGGCGCTTGCAGGACAGAAACACAGCCTCAGTCAAAGCAGCCAGTTGTACTCCTCTGGCATCCCTCCCACACCAGCAAAAAGGCACCAGGAGATCAAGGCATCTCCTGTATTTTAACATGGCCTCTCCAGCCATTTCCTCCTCTTCAGCAGGCATGCAAGAAGAGCATTTAAAGCACTGCCTCTGTTTTGAATGCTATCTCATTGGATTGAAATAGCAAGAAGGGGGGGATTTCTGGTGGTTATTGAACAGGCCAGTACAAGTTCACTGTTATCTGTTAGAGGAGAAGGGAACATAAACCAAGAGCAGAGAGGCTGAGCCCACATCACAGACATGATGCAATTCAGCTGGGATGAAAGGCCAGCGCTGCACACAAAGGCAGCTGTGTCTTGGCACCTCACCATGCTCTGGAGGCAAGGGCTACAGCCAGCCTCAGCAAAGTGCTGTGATGCCAGATGCCTGCCCCTTGGCTCTGCTCTCATCCATGGCACGATGCTGACAGAACCAGTAACGACTGCTCTTATCCACACGCACAAAGCCGAGTCCAATGAGGAATGCAGGTCTGAGTGAGCAGCACCTATGCCAGCGCTCATCCCCCGCTGCATACACCATCAGAGGAAACATCACTCTCATGCCTTCACTGCCCTTCAGTAAACTCTCTCCTTTGCAAGAGGGGAGGCTGACTGAAGTCACAGCTCCAGGAGCAATTTTAGCCTAGATAAGCTGACATGTAGGTAGGCTCATCCCTCCCTCTTCCCCTGCTCTGCATGCTTTCCACCCCAAACACTACCTGGCACCAAGATAAAAGAATGGCTCACTTCCAGGCTACTCTGCAGTTATTTACAGCAACAGCTCCTCATGATCCCAGCTTTTTGACTGAACAGAGCTTCTTGCTCACAGTAGCACCTAAGCTTAATGAAATCTACTTTCAGCTTGCTTTACTTGGCAGCTGGCACTCTGCCTGATCTCCTCCTCCTCAACATATAAATCTTACCAAGTGCAAAGGTAAACATTCAACAGCAAGATGCTTGGAAAAGTTACCAAAATTGGCAGGAGTAGAAAGCAATAGGCAGAGCTTTAAAACGAAAGTATTTTTTTTTAAAAAGGGGGGGGCAAGGAGCATTACAGTGAAATTGAAAGATGAGAGAGAGCCTTCAAAGAAAGCAGCAGAGAAGGAAGAGGAGAAAGTCCCTGTCCACTGGTGCCCAAAATGAAGCATTTACTTTGGAAAATTCATGCCCACAGCAGGCTCTGCCTGGAAACACACTGCCATGTGCTCCTCCTTTATTAATGGGACTGCTCTGCTCACCAACTACCACCAGGTCTGCCTAGGGAGAGTTCAGTGAGGTTGGCCTCCGTGTTGGTCACCCAACAATTACTGTGGATAAAGGCAATTTCCACTCTAGAAAACACAGGGAAGCTTTACCCAAACAGGCTGTGTGTCTACAGAGCTACATCAGACCAAATGCATTTTCACATAACATGAATTTCCCTGGGTCCCCAGGGGATACCAGAGGTCAAACACTTAATTGAAATAGTGATAAAAGTTGCTGTTTGCCAAGTGAATCCAACAGTTACTATCATTTTTCCCTTCTGAACCATTAAGACTTCTGCAAACGCTGCCAAGTCCTCCATCTTTGAACATTCTGAATGTGTTTTAGAATAGCAGCCAAGAATTAGTAAGGGCACTGTGATGAATGAGATCTGTAGTACATGCTGTTTGGTCAGTCGCACTTGGAAGAGTGAAGTCTCAGCTTTCAATCTAGCAAACAGCACCTAAAAGCCTCCAGAGAAAGCGATTAACATTCCCTAAATGAAATTCTTCAGTGAAGCTGCTGTTTGGTCAGTTGCACTTGGAAGAGTGAAGCATCAACTTTTCATCTAAAAGCCTCTAGAGAAAGCGATCAACATTCCCTAAATGAAATTCTTCAGTGAAGTTGCTCAGCAGCTTGCTTTCAGCAGGTTGGACTTAGCGAACGCAGTGCTCATCCTCTTCAAAGGAGGCTGAGCTTACAGCTAATACCCCTTGCTCTCTACATACTGGCAGCAGCTATGTGCTCACTGGGAGCAAGTAAGTTGGAGAAAGCTGATGATAAAATGACGTAGGTCAGCAGCGTGTAAGCCAGAAGGCAGCTGTCTGCAGAGAGACAACAGGTCACATTCAACGCAAGAGGAAGAGTGCTGAGCCCCACCACTGTTTGCTCACTGGCACATTCAAGACCGGAGGCAAACAAGCACCGACATTGTTTTAGGGCCATACGACCCACACAGTGAAGCCTCTGCTACCGCAGCTGTCACTTAGGATTTTAATTTGTCCTTCGACATCTCGGCAGACCAGTAAACCCGGAGAGCAAGGGCAGGGATCAGAAGCTGTCAGCAGCACCGCCTAAGGAACCCTGCTTCCCTCTGCCTGCCTCTCTCATGCTTGCTCGCAGACCTCTGTGCTGTGGGCAGCTCCAGCTCACTGCTGCGCTCCCACCATACCCTGCGGGTGTAAGATGAAGGATCATCAGCCAGACTCTGATCAGAATCCCACTCCAGCTGTGACATCCTTCACTCCAAACCGAGCAGCCAGAAGAACTGAACTGAGCACAAGGCAACTGCAGCACACAGACAGCTCTTCTTGGACTCAAAGAGCTACAAACTCCAGGCACTACAGACTGCAGATATGATGCTGACACAGTGGATCCATTCAAGTTCACAGAATGGTTTAGGTTGGAAGGGAGCTCAAAGCTCATCGAGTCCCAACCCCCCTGTGCCACAGGCAGGGACACCTCCCACTAGAACAGGTCGCTCAAGGCCTCATCCAGCCTGGCCTTGAACACCTCCAAGTTCCCTCTCAATACGCAGCCACTGGTGGGAAGTGCTAAATAACCTAGAGAGGCTCACCCAGCCGTGAGCAGGGGAAACGGATGAGCAGGTATCAATGAGCCTGAGCAGGGAAATGGATGAGCAGGTATCAATGAGCCTGAGCAGGGAAATGGATGAGCAGGTATCAATCAGCTCATGCATCCTCATTCCACACCTCAGCCCTGCACAGTCTCTGCCGACTGCAGGGGAGTGGTGCACTGCTTGTCTGCACATTGACAAAGCATCAGTGCCGTCTGCCTTGAGACGACTGCTCTGTCTCCATCTTTCACAGCAGCAGGTTTGCAGGTCACAGCAGCCTTTTCACACCACGGCAAAGTTTCAGCTTGCTTCTGAAGGACACACCTCGGACAGAGCTGCAGCCCAGCACAACCACAGGCCTCTGCCATGCGCTGCTTCCTCTGAGCACTGCCTCCATCGCCAGGAAATTCCTGCAGAACGAGTTAAGTGGCAGGACTATATATTTAACTTATCCTTTCCCCCACTGATGCAAGTTTGCACTTGAAGCAGATCCTGTTAGCCCCGGACACGTTGGTGCTGCTTAAGCCAGAATTGTTAGCTATGCTCCTCCAGTAGAAGCCCTCATCAGATCAGATGATTTGCTCCCCACAGCTAGATTACATGATGGGAGAAGAAACAAACCCAAGCAATTACCACAATAGAATTCTGCAAAGGATCCTTCTTTACCAGCTGCAGGGAAATACTTAACACCAAAGAACACCTTTCATAGTTACTACCATACTCAGACCCTGTGCTGGTTTGAGGATAAGTGGAGGATTTTTATGAAAAATCAGAGGCTGAGAAAGGAAAACAAAATTGTGTCTACTCCACTCATAGGTTTGCTGAGATATGTAAGAGTAAGAACCAAAACGTAGATAAGACAGAGCTGCTTCGGGTCGCTCTGGCTGCTGCTGTCTCTCCCTGGCTTCTAGCTGGATCTGTGTAACTCAACTAACCAATTTCCTGCTTCTAAGCCTCCCCCTGAGCCAACCTTCCTCGCTTACCTGGCACATAAGACAGATACTGGGAGAAGATTAGGTAGTGGGGGGGAAGGTGGTAGGGTGGTTGGAAACCCCTCTTGGGGACTCTGATCTCTGGGAGGGCTGTGGTGTTTCTGTATTTCCTTTTTTTTTCTGTGTATATCTTCAAGTATCTATTACATGTTGTAAATATCTGCTTGTACATTGTGCATAGCTGTAAATATAAAGCTTCATTCATTAACTTCCAGCTGGCGGAGGTATTTAAAAAGTATGGGGGGGGGAAATAACTGCCAAGCATCAGACACCAAAGCCACCGAAACGCCTGGCTCTATCTTAAATCAAGGTCCACCTTTAAAGCAAACCAACTGGCCATGCACTTTTTCTCCACGTGCAGCTGTTTTTCTCCAATCAAACGCCTCTTTCGGAAGGTCAATATAGATTACAGGGACATACAATTCAAGCACACAGAACTGTACTTTGAAACCCTGCACAGCCTGCCACAGAATGGTACCATCTTCCCAGTACGAGCACCATTAAAACTCAAGTTTGCCAATTGATAGAGTTTTGTGCTTATTAAACCATAAAGTAAATATTACCTTGGACTCCATTAAATCCTCGGTGTTCTGTGTGCTGGAAAGGCTTAGGCAGGAACTGATCGCATCTGATTTGGCTATTTACTGCGTTCTGGTGTTTTTACTGTCAGAGTGGTGTGGCCACTCCGTTGGTTTCGGGGCTGCTTGCTTTGGGTTGGGGTTTGTTGTTTGGATTTTTAGGGTTTTGTTGCTGGGTTTTGTTTACCAAGTTGGCACACTAAAACATTTCCACGCAGAGCACTAATACAAGCAGTAATGACTTATCAGACTAAATACGCTAAAAGAGAAAATCTCTGGAAGCAAGATGCCCAGGACAAGCACTGTTGTCAAGTATAGCCACCTTTAAGTCTCCAAACAAAAAAAGCTGCTGTAAGAGCCAAGTTTGACAGCCCCAGAAAAAGACACACTGTACTTTTAGAAAGCTTCTGTTAATAATTTTGCCTTCTGTTGCTATCAAAGTCCTGCAAAGAATAGCATGTTGTGCCATACTTCTTGTCACAGCCCGCCCACTGGATCCTTCTTCCTCTGCCAGGCTGCTGACAGCTCCCATTCCCTGCTGAGAAGAGAAGATGCTATCCCAGCCATCTCAGATGGGAAAGCCCTGAGGCTTAGCTCCCCCTCAGCCCTTCCTGCTACTTTCACTGCCTCAGCTTGGAGGAAATGCTCAGCATTGTTTGGTTTCACTCGGTGGCATATGATGGCTCAGTTAAAGCAGAAACGAAGCTGGTTAGAAAACCCAGATCTTAAAGTCACTCTTAGCACAGCTGCAGCTGTTACAGGAACAGCAGGAATTGCAGTTGCACAAAAATTGTCCTTAGTAAGTACAGTTACCTTCACCACTGCCTTCAGAAGAGTTGGAGCATCCAGTGCCACCAGTGGAGACCAGAAGAGGAGGTCAGTCCCAAAACACAGTTCACGTAAAACAGCTCTGAGGTTTGAGCTCAGGCTACAGCACTGCACAGCGTTATACAAGGAGTATCCTGCACTTAGCAAAAGAAACAAGTCCGATCGATTATTTGTAGCTGTGCCGTGTTGAAAGCCTGCAGCGTTCGTCAAGGCTGCCCGGGGAGCGCTGGCTCCCAGCAGGGGCACAGGGCTGGGGCATGCCACCGGAGCTTCGGGAAGAGGGGACAAGAGTCTCTCAGATAACCACGACAATACAGAAAGATAACTCAAGTCCAGAGAGGAAGCAAAGGGAGAATGGAAGAGGAGTGAAAGAAAGGGACTAAAACAAGGACAAAGAACAAAAGCAGCAACAAGGCCAGTGATTGTGCCAGGACATGGCAAGGAGGAGTCATGCAGATGAAATAAGTGGTTTGACAGAAGCTGTCTTTCCAAGTAGTCCCTGTCCTGTTGGTCTGTAGTTCAGCTGGGAAGTTTCAACATGCCCTCAAGCCTGTAACTCATCATGCAGGATAATCAGGACAGCTAGAGCCACTCTGACATAAATCCCTAAGAAAGCTTAAGGACAGCATGGGAAAGCAGCGAACTCCTCATCAAGCAGGCCCTGCAAGAGAGCAGATGGCTTATTTCAAGAGGCAGCTCCTAGCAAGATTAAGATGCCATAGGTCTCCTGGTAGCCAGGATGGAGAAGGAGACAGGAGGACATATACCATCCCTTCAAGAATAGGTTTGGCAGCAACAACCCAGGTCAGCAGTGCCAAAGGAGCTCCCTTGAGAGCCACCCGGTTAGGCAGGCACATGGCAAACAGGGTTTGGGACAGGGATGCTAATGTCAGCAGCAGCAACTCAAATGCAATAGCATTTGTCAGCAAATTACTCCATTACATAAGAAAGCTCTGCCTCAGAAAGGCCAGAGCCCATCCAGACTGTATGCTTTAAATTCTTAAAGCTCAGTACAGATGGCCACAATGCTCATTAAGACTGCATACGACAAACCTCCAGAGGCAGCTACTGCTTCCTTGCCTTCCCAGAACACTTAAACTGCCATGGCTACGACAGAAATCCTCTCTACCCTTTCTAAGAGAGGCGTTGCAAGGATATAATCATTTTTCAGACCAGTCAAGACTTTAATACTGGTTGTTCTCACTGTTTTGTTACTCCCCAGAACGTGTGGCTTCCCAGCAGAGTGCCATTTAGCAGAACCCCAACACCTCACCGAGGAGCACAAGCATCAATCTAACTGGGTCACCAGAGCCAGCTTCCCTGCCCCACCACAGACAGGGCAGCAGCCCCTGCTGTTAGCAGGAGGGGCTCAGCCCAGGGCTGACTCTCAGTGAGCAGGAGCCTGAAGCACAGCCCTCATCTTCTCTATCATTCAAAAGCTCAGAAAGTGGAACAAAACCAAACCCACCGACACAATGCAAAACAGAACGCTGCTGGCAAGCAGAAAAACTTTCTGTAGCGAAAGAAGAGAGGCTGCCGTGAGCCTATGCAAAATGAGAACAGCCTTCGAAGAGCTTTAGCCACTTGCAGTGGCAGCGTTGTTTTGCCGGTGAACTTACCCACTAGGAGCCTGAGTTGGTTAGCACGGGACAAGGGGACTAAGCGCCTGTGTGTAAAGCCAGCCTATCGCAGGGGCCAAAATCTACAGCAGGGCACTACAGGCTCCAACAACCCCAACATCCATCAGCTCTGGGAGCTACTCAGTCACGCTAGAAACCCAAAGAAGCTTTCACCCCACACGCAGGCCCGTGCCCAGCAGGCTCAGGCAGCCCAGGGCTCGTCCCCAGCCCTTACTCGTTAATGAGAAGGGAACCGGCGGCGGCGGCGCCGCGCACGCCACGGGCTAGTGCGGGCAGAGCCTCTCCGTGTGCCGGCAGCCTGAGCGCTATTCCAGCCTCCCACACGGCTCCACAGCCGGCAGCGAACGCCGAACCACCTGCAGCTTAACCCACGGCGTGTTCTGCTCTCGCACCCTGCGGGGGAGGGCAGGGACAGTTCCCAGCGCTAGGAAGAGTCTCTGGCTACGGTGTTCCCCCCGTCGGCCGCTCACCGTGGTGGGACATGGGCAGCACCTCGTTGCCGGTGCCGCGGTAGTTGTAGATGACAGCGGCGGCGGCGCCGCGCTCGGCGGCCAGACGGATCTTGTCGGCGAAGGAGCAGCCGCCGCCGCGCTGGATGAGGGCGAGCCAGCCCGCAGAGCTGCCGGGCGCCGGGGCCCCGCTGAAGTTGGTGCCGGCGTTGCAGGCGTTGAAGGAGTCGTGGCCGTCGGGCAGCACCAGCCCCCCGGCGGCCCCCTGTAGCGGCGAGTCCTGCCCGTACAGGCCGCTCTCGCTCGCCTCCCAGCCGCTCCGGTTCTGGTCCGTCGCGTCCTCCCACGACACGTTCAGCCAGGCGGGCCACACCGCCGCCG
>VWZI01012918.1:90678-106577 GCA_013396835.1 Psilopogon haemacephalus | reverse complement strand
CGGGAGTGCCGAGCGCCGCAGCCGTGCCGGGGGCACACACCGGAGGCCTCCTCGCCACATCGCCTCCCAGGGCACGAAACCAACCACGCGGGAGGGCTTCCCAGGAGGGATGCGGGGGGTGGCCCGCCCGGCTCCCACGGCATCATTAGGGCTGGAAAAGGCCTCAGATCGTCAAGGCCAGCGGCAGCCCAGCATCGCCGTGCCCACGTCCGCAAGTGCCACGTTTCCACCTTTCCTGAACAGCTCCACCTCCCTGGGCAGCTTGTTCCATTGCTTGATGACCACTTATCGGGTAAAGGTGCTCCTCCTCATACCCCACCTAAACCTCTCCTGGCACAGTTTGAGGCAGTTTCCTCTCACCCCGTTTCTAGTTACATGGGAGAAAAGAGCACCCACCTGGCTCCAAACTCCTTTCAGGTGGTTGTAGAGAGCAATAGGGTTACCCTTCTTTTCTCCAGGTTAAACAGCCCCATCTCTCTCAGCTGCTCCTCGTAAGACCCGTTCTCCAGACCCTTCACCAGCCTCATTGCCTGTCCTCTCAGAAGTGCTGCTTCCTCCTGACATCACTCTCAGGGACAATGAGTGACTCCCTGGATTGCTCCCAGGAAGGGAGTGCCAGGAATCCCAGCAGGCCCCTAAAGAGGCCACTTGCACAGCAGCTCCTGGGCACAGCAGCCCCAGCGCACAGTGTCCAGAGAGCACCCAGTGTCCAGCCAGCACCCATTGTACAACCAGCACCCAGTGTCCAGCCAGCAACCAGTGTCCAGCTTGTATCCAGTGTCCAGCTGAAACCCAGTGTCCAAGCCAGCACCCAGTGTCCAGCCGGTATCCAGTGTCCAGCCGACACCTAGTGTCCAAGCCAGCACACAGTGTCCAGCCAGCACCCAGTGTACAGCCAGCACCCAGTGTCCACCCGGTATCCAGTGTCCAGACGGCACCCAGTGTCCAGATGGCACCCAGTGTCCAGAGAGCACCCAGTGTCCAGCTGACACCCAGTGTCCAGAGAGCACCCAGTGTCCAGCCGGTACCCAGTGTCCAGCCGGCACCCAGAGTCCAGCCGGGACCCAGTGTCCAGCCGGCACCCAGAGTCCAGCCGGGACCCAGTGTCCAGCCGGCACCCAGAGTCCAGCCGGGACCCAGTGTCCAGCCGGCACCCAGAGTCCAGCCGGGACCCAGTGTCCAGCCGGCACCCAGAGTCCAGCCGGGACCCAGTGTCCAGCCGGCACCCAGAGTCCAGCCGGGACCCAGTGTCCAGCCGGCACCCAGAGTCCAGCCGGGACCCAGTGTCCAGCCGGCACCCAGAGTCCAGCCGGGACCCAGTGTCCAGCCGGCACCCAGAGTCCAGCCGGGACCCAGTGTCCAGCCGGCACCCAGAGTCCAGCCGGGACCCAGTGTCCAGCCGGCACCCAGAGTCCAGCCGGGACCCAGTGTCCAGCCGGCACCCAGAGTCCAGCCGGGACCCAGTGTCCAGCCGGCACCCAGAGTCCAGCCGGGACCCAGTGTCCAGCCGGCACCCAGAGTCCAGCCGGGACCCAGTGTCCAGCCGGCACCCAGAGTCCAGCCGGGACCCAGTGTCCAGCCGGCACCCAGAGTCCAGCCGGGACCCAGTGTCCAGCCGGCACCCAGTGTCTAGCCGGCACCCAGTGTCCAGCCCACACCCAATGTCCAGCCAGCACCCAGTGTCCAGCCGGCACCCAGTGTCCAGCCGGCACCCAGTGTCCAGGCCACACCCAATGTCCAGCCAGCACCCAGTGTCCAGGCGGCACCCAGTGTCCAGCCGGCACCCAGTGTCCAGCCCACACCCAATGTCCAGCCAGCACCCAGTGTCCAGCCGACACCCAATGTCCAGCCGACACCCAGTGTCCAGCCGACACCCAGTGTCCAGCCGGCACCCAATGTCCAGCCGGCACCCAGTGTCCAGCTGGCACCCAGTGTCCAGCCGACACCCAATGTCCAGCCGACACCCAGTGTCCAGCCGACACCCAATGTCCAGCTGGCACCCAGTGTCCAGCCGGCACCCAGTGTCCAGCTGGTACCCAGTGTCCAGCCGACACCCAGCCAGCTTAGCACCCGTCAGCAACATGCAGTACCAGCTCGACCTGAAGCTGGTTTATAGAGGAGTGGATGATCTGGGCCAGCTCGCAGGCCATTGCTCTCCTTGTCATTAGCCATACACTATAAACCTGACACTTCAACCAAACCACCTTTTTCTATCCATGTGCCAGTTGTGTTTGCACAGTTTGCTGTTTGGTCTGTGTGGCTGGCATCGAGTCCCTTTTCTTCAGGGCTCTGCAGTTACGTTTTGTGCCCTTTGGTGCATACACATTCCTGTGCCAGGCTGTTCTGCATCAGGCAGTCCAGTCAAAGTGCTGGCAGAACCACTGCGACCATGAGCATGTCATGCTGTGGAGCCTCACCAGGGGATCTGAGGCAAGAAGGTGAGGTAACAGGAGAAACAAGAACATTTCACCACATAGGTGCTGGTTGAGAGGCTCTGCTCCCATCAGCTTCTCTGCAGGGCTTGCCCCCAGCACCAGGAGCTGCTCAGAGACATCCCCAGAGGGCCACGTGTCACTACAGACGGGCTGGCTCTCTGGACCACAGCCCATCCTCTAGAAAGGATTTTTCCTGTGCCCTGATTACACGGCACAAGATCAGCTGCTGCCAGGCAATCACCAACAGAGTTAGTGTAAACACAGAGCTAAATCCTTTCTGATACCAGCCAGCACCACTCCGTTCCCGGTGCAGGCTGCTGACTGGTTCTGAAGCCATGAGGCTGATAACTCGGCGTTGATCCATGGCACACATCTGCCTTCACTTCACCTGTGCTAAGGGCAACACAGTGAGCACTACTTGCTCCAACACAGCTTAAGTTTGTATGACAACTGGGAGCAGAGGCTTTGAAACCAGTCCACTGGTGCCCACCCCTGCCATTAATGAAGAGCAGATGAAGCAATTTGCTAAAGATCAATATTGCTAAACAGACCGAGTTTACCAAGCTGACAGATGTAAAGCTGGGCATGAGCCAGCAATGTGCACTCACAGCCCAGAACGCCAGCTGGATCCTGGGCTACATCCAAAGCAGTGTGGGCAGCAGGTCAAGGGAGGGAGTTCTCCCCCTCTGCTCCACTCCTCTGAGATCCCACCTGCAGTGCTGTGTTCAACTATGAAGTCCTCTGCACAAGAAAGACATGGACCTGTTGGAGTGAGCCACAAAAATGATCAGAGGGCTGGAACACCTCTCCTATGAAGAAAGGCTGAAAGAGTTGGGGTCGTTCAGCCCAGAAGAGAGAAGACTCCAAGGACACCTTATTGTGGCCTTTCAATCTTAAAGGGGACCTGTAAAAAGGTTGGGGACAATCCTTTTAGCAGGGCCTGCTGTGACAGTACAGGAGGTGATGATTTTAAACTAGAAGAAGGGAGATTCAGACTAGATCCAAGGAAGAAATTTTATGCAGTGAGGGTTGCCCAGAGACACAGTAGAAACTCCATCACTGGAATCATTCCAGATCAGGTTGGATGGGTCTCTGAGCAACCTGATGTGTTTGAAAATGTCCCTGCTGACCATAGGAGGCTGGGCCAGATGACCTTTTGAAGGTGCCTTCCAACTCAAACCATTCTACGACTCTAAGAGAACTCTTTTGTCCTAACTGAAACATCTCACTCCAGGTGTAAGTAGACAACAGTGTAATAAGCAGCAGATTTGTAAGCAGAGAGGTGTGGTTTTGTTTTGAAACCCATTCCATGTAGGTGCAGGGAACAACTTAACAACACTGAAAATATAACCAAGCTTTCTGCAATGGACAGCAGCCAAAGGGCTCAACATCAAAAGCCTCTAAAGCTTTAGGGATGTTTCACTATGGCATCTTCACGGAGATGGAAACTGGATGAAAGACAAAGATTGGAACCTCCTCAGGTTACAAAACTTCTCATAATTGTGTGGATTTTAAGTAGAAGGCTTAGCCTCAATCCCTGATGCCTCCATACACCAGCGTCTGTAATGTGAGTCTCGTAAAGCAGCGGCACGGGTGCAGGTGCAGCTGTGCAAGGCTGTGAAGGTGTTTCTGCTGCTGGAGAGCAGGGCTGCAGGGCTTGGCTGGGACACAGCTGTTCATCACCCCCAGCCTGACTCAGGGTGGTGGTAGCCAACTTTACTGCTCTTCAGCAGCTGGTGGGAAACGTGCACACTGTCCAAGCTACTGCCTGGTGGCAAAATGCCCACACCACATTTGGTAGCCTCACCAAAGTGAGCACTGAGCCCAAACCCAAGCTTCTCCCCAGTCCGCTCAGAGACCAGTAACAAGGAACAAAATTGCTCTGAGTGTGAGTGCTGGCACCTTGCTGCCACAGCATTATTCTGATACCAAGTTTCTGACTCCTCGTTCAGGCAGTGCTCCCACTCGCCTGAAAACCACTGGGTGAGCACACACAGGGAGTGCAGTCGCTGCAGCTCAGGCATTCCTCCGCTAGCAAAGGAAGCTGAGCGCTTGTACTGGAGCAAAAACCTGTACACTTGTGGTCACAGCAGCCTGTCCTTCCAAATAAACACTGGGGCTCACCAGCCCTCCTTGGCTTGGCAAGGAAGCCACTTGCAAGAGGCCATGTGCTGCTTTGAGGCTGTGAAAAGCAAACACTGCTGGTGTCTATTCCACTCACAGGCTTGCTGAGACTATAAAAGCAAGGACACAAACATAGGTAAGGCAGTCAGTGTCTCTCTGGCTTCTGCCATATTAGCTGCTTCTGCCTGGAATCTGTGTAACCCAGCTAATCATTCTGCTTCTAACCCCCCTGCCAATCCTTCCAACTCACCTTGCATGTAAGGCAGATTCTGGGATATGGTTGGGAAGTGGAAAGAAGGTGGGAGGGTGGTTGGGAGCCCCTCCTGGGCACTCTGATTTCTGGCAGGGCTATTGTGTTTCTGTATTACTTTTAACTTGTCTATTTCTGTATATAGCTGTAAATATCTGTAATATATTGTAAAATTCTGCTTGTATCTTGTGCTAAGCTGTGAATAGAAAGCTTCAGTCTTTAACTTCCAGCTGGCTGAGGCTAGTCTGGGTGACTTCAGTGCGTGGGGGTGGGTAAATCCCAGAACCACTGCAGGCCAGCAGCCCCTGTGCATCCTGGCAGGTAGCAGCTCTTCCAGCAGCACAGCTGAGAGGAGCCAGGCGAGGTGGCTGGATCAGCACTGGAGTGCAGTGGGACAGCCCAGCAGGGTCAGGACAATGTGCTTCAAAGCAGTGTGCTCACTACACTTATTTGAAGCTGCAGCTGTGGCACTGAGAACTGTTGGGGCTTTCACTCATTTTCTTTCAGAATGGCAACTGATAAAGAGATCTGCAGCCTCCCCAAAGTGTGACCTTTACTCCTCTGGGAAAAAAATATCATTTGCCTGATGCCTTGCACCTCAGTTACTTGCAGTGCACAACAGAAAAGGTATGCATCGAGTGGCCATTAGAAATAGTCACTGCTGCCAGGGAGCCCACAAGCTCCAAGCAAGAGGAGGGCTGATAGGCTGGGGAGTTTTGCTGGTTGGTTGTTTTTTTCACTTTCTTTGCATAAAAAAGCTGAGATTTGTAGCGTGGAGAAAGCACATTTTGTTGTGGAGAAAGGACATTTTGTTTTGGAGGGCAGAGGCTGCAGAGAGGCCGTGACATGTAGTACAAGGTACTACCAAGTAGTGCAACTTAATTCTGCTATGTTTGTTTGTGAGAGCTTTCAGGGTTTCTGGAATTCAAAGCACTGAGGCCTGTAATGACCAAGAGGGTGAGAAGGACAGGACAGGCAGCATTCATGGGCTCACACTGAATCAGAATTCTATCTAAAATAGGTAGAGTATGAAGGCATTTCTGGCACAGGGATGACTTTTTAAACTTTAGAACCATAGAATCAGCCAGGCTGGAAGAGACCTCCAAGCTCATTCAGTCCAACCTCTCACCAGCCCTAGCCAATGGCACTCAGTGCCCATCCAGGCTTTGCTTCAACACCTCCAGGGATGGGGACTCCACCACCTCCCTGGGCAGCCCATTCCAATGCCAATCACTCTCTCTGCCAACAACAGCCTATACCTCCCCTGGCACAGCTTGAGGCTGTGTCCCCTCCTTCTGTTGCTGGGTGCCTGGCAGCAGAGCCCAACCCCAGCTGGCCACGATCTCCCTTCAGGGAGCAATGAGCTCTGCCCTGAGCCTCCTCTTCTGCAGGCTGCACACCCCCAGCTGCCTCAGCCTCTCCTCTTAGGGCTGTGCTCCAGGCCCCTCCCCAGCTTCATTAAGAAGACTTTTATTATTTAACAGCTTATGCTGTGTCATTTTTGCTTTTCATTCCCCTGCCCCCTCCCTTGGCTACTGGTGGAGACTCTAAGAAGTTCAAGAAGTCAGGCATGACTTTCAGATAAAGTGAAATCCTGGGAGCGCTGTCACTGCCTTCTACAGGGACAGACCCTATCATTAGCTGGAGCTTTAACTTGTTTGAATAAATATTTAAACATCTTTCTTCAAGATAAAATAAAATGTTTGTGCTAGGTATTGCCTCTTTAATGTCAAGCCAGATCACTCAGGGCATCTCGCTGATGAGAGAGCTGTAGGCTCATGTCCTTCAAAGCTGCATTTTTTCCTTATTCAAGTACCCAGCTCTGGATCTCTGCCTTTGGAGGAAAGCTCACAAGGACACAAACATTCTCTGTTAGGGCCAAGCATTGAAGGGGCCAGCACTGAGCCCTCTGACTGCTGCATGTGGACCTGAACTGTCTCCAGGCCTTCTCCACTGAAGAACAACGTGGAAAGGAGAAGCATTTATAAAAATGGAAAAAGCCATCCAAAAAGAGTGCCCTAAAATGAAACTCAAAACTGAATGTCATGGGACAAAAAAAATCCATGAATCACAAGTGAGAGGCAACAGCTGGTGCATTGTCTTGTCCAGAACCAGCTCATGTCCACAACCAGCAAAGGATGGGGCTTGGGTAGGTAACTCGCTCCAGACCAGGCAATGGTGTGGGCTAAAGCACTGCAAGTTTTTAAGCTAGCTGGGGAAAAAAAATGAAGGTGTGAGAATGGAACTTGTGGCCCTTTGCTGCTTTACAGGGAGGACAAGCTCAGGCCAAGGAGATGCCTGGACACATCCCTACCTCCTGCCTGCAGGGCTAAGGAGCTTCCAGGAGAAGCTGAGGTGGCTCTCAGACACAGATGCAGAAGGCACACAAAGGCTGCCAGTCACTGCTAAGTTTTACTGCACATCTGTCAGCTGAAACACAACTCGGAAACTCCAGCCCAGAGCTCCCGCCCCTGCCCATGGAAAGCACAAGAGCAGCAGGTGTGCTGGCACCAAGCACTCACCCTTAGCTAGCCAGATGTGTGCAGCAGTCCCTGCTGCCAGCCCACCAGAGCAGGCCTTGGCACCACTGTGCCCTCTGCTAGCCCACAGAATAGGGCTGAAAGGCAGCAGGGCAGAAGGTAAAGGAGGGATGGGTGCACCCAGCACAGCTCACATGTGCCCTGCCTATCCTCTGAGCACTTGCCATTTCCTGACATTGCTTTGGCCTTCTCTCATTTCAAAGGGGCCTGAATGATAAACAGAAATAAGCAATACTTGGGAAATGCAAGCAAGTTAAAGACAAGAGCATTCCCCACAACGAACTCTGAGCAAAAAAAAAGCACCTAAAAATCTTCTGAAAAACTAAATCAAAACTAGACCAAAAAAACCCCAAACTCGTAGAAGAAAGGCCAGGGCTTGCCAGCCAACATGTACTGAAGGTCTCTTGGTTTCACAGGGAGCTGAAGCAGGATGCTGCTCAGGCCCAAGCACAACTCCAGGCTGGGTGGGGAATGGCTGAGAGCATCCCTGAGGAACAGGACCTGGGGGTCTGGGCTGGTGCAAAGCTCCAGATGAGGCTGCAGTGTGAGTGCAGCCCAGACAGCAACTGTGTGCTGGGCTGCAGCAAGAGCAGCTGTGGGCAGCAGGGCAAGGGAGGGGATTGTGCCCCTTGGCTCTGCTCTCCTCACACCCCACCTGCAGCACTGTCTGCAGCTCTGCAGCCCCCAGCACAAGCAGCACATGCAAGTGGTGGAGCCAGTGCAGAGGAGGCCACCAAGATGCAGCTGAGAGGGCTGCAGCAGCTCTGCTGTGAGGACAGGCTGAGAGAGTTGGGGCTGTGCAGCCTGGAGAGGAGAAGGCTGCCAGGAGACCTTGGAGTGGCCTTGCAGGATCTACAGGGGGCTTGAGAAGGGCCGGGGAGGGACTATTGACAAGGTCTGGTAATGACAGGAGGAGAAGGAATGGGTTCAAAGTGTCAGAGGGGACACTGAAAGTGAACGTTAGGAGGAAGCTGTTTGCAGTGAGGTTGGTGAGACACTGGCACAGGTTGCCCAAGGAGATTGTGGAGCACAGAAGCACAGAATGGGATCTTTGATCACATTGGGTGCTTCTGTGCTCCACGACTTCCTGGAGGTGTTCAAGGCCAGGTTGGATGAGGCCTTGAGTGACCTGTTCTAGTGGGAGGTGTCCTTGCCTATGGCACAGGGGGTTGGAGCTGGCTGAGCTTTGAGGTCCCTTCCAACCTAACCCATTCTATGATTCAGTGGTGGTCTTTCTGCAGTGACAGTGGAGTTTCCAAGCAGGGGGCTGAATCAGTGGTTTCCTTCCCCTACAGTGCATTGGGCAATCTCCATCCAGCTGGGAATTGGGATTTTCCATGTAACACATGCAATGCAGTTGACCAGCTGAGAATCATCAGGTGACTGAGAGCCTGAGCACGTCCTCGAGAGCAAATGATAGTGATGCTTGGCCCTTTGAGGAAGAAATGAGTCCAAGCAAAATGTTTGCCCTTTCTAGGCTTGTTTGCCCATATGCACAGATTACAGATTGCAGCTACTTGCACAAATCAGCAACACACCCCTGAGGTGCTTTGTCACCCAAGGTACGTGCATGGCCAGTTTCACTTCTGACTTTGTCTCTATCAGAGCTACATAGGCTCCACAATCTGAAGCTGGCTCATTTTTGACTTGGTTTCCTAAGCAAACAAGGTATGCAATCATATAGTTCTCCTTTCTGGCCTCATGTCTTCTCCTTCCCCATCTCCTCCCCACAGACAACTTTCTTGCTTGCCTCTATTGCTGGCCAATACTGTCCAAACTCAGCTAAAAGCTTGGCAAGTTCAAGCAGATTCACACAAGTTGCTTTAACATCAGCAGCTGGTTAGAGGACGAACACAGCCCTCCCGTGGGTCCCTCAGGAGAGACAGAAAGCTGAGGTTCAACAGCCTGGTGCAGTCCTTGCACTGCCAGCTCCTGCCTGCCCCTGCCCAGGGACAGACCCACCTGTGCATGAGATGGAGTTATTAGCTCAAGGAACAAGGAAGCAAAAAGACTCTCAGGCTTGTGATGGGAACAGAGGGGAAATCACAGAGACAGCAAAGAGGAAAAAACCAAAGTGTTACCCACAGGGAGTCAGAGGGCATGGAAGGGCACAGGCACAGGTATAGAACAAAAACCAGCCCTTGGTTAAGTGTTCTGCTCACTAAACAACTGCTTTACTTCAAGCAGCTGCTGTCCTGCCTCTAGGCTCTCACAGGTCTGGGTGGAGACAGGCATCAGCCCTGCAGAGCTATGGTGCTAAAAGGTGCATTGCCTGAAGCTAGGGCATCCTTCAGGAAGCAAGAAATTGAGTTTGAATCCTCTTAGCTGATAAAAGGAACCAAACCCAGCTATTGCCCAGTGTGAGTCAGTGCACTGAGCTCTTGGAGAAAAACCTCTCCTCCACATCCTCTGTGCTGCACCAGGAGAGGCTGTCACACAACACGGTGGGAAACAGTGTGAGATGATGAAAGCCAGCTGGGTTACAAGCTCCAAAGCACAGGAGGCTTGGAGATCAGAATCCAAACCTCTCTTTCTCAAGCATTCCACTCTTAGCTGTTTCATCCAGCTCCTTGCTCAGGTGGTTGTGCTCAGGCAGTTCAGAGTTTGCCTTGTTGGCTTTCATTGATCCTTCTGTGGTGCTTCACGGTGGTGCCAGAGTGAAGAGGAGGCACCAGAAGCTGACCCTCAGCACTGCACTCCGCAATGCCACTGGAGAGTCGTTTCACTCACAGCTGCAGGCAGCCATCAGGCTTCTACCATTACAGTTTTCTTCTCTTCAGCAGCTGCAATGGCAGGGCTGATAAGAGGCTCCACTGGTAAGAGGCTGAGGAAAACTGTGCAGGTTCTGTACTCTATCACATGCATTCAATTAGAAGCCAGACTGATGATTTGAATAGATGCAAATATTTCTTTTGCTGTTTCCATCAGATTAAACAGAGCTATGGAGAAATGGGCACTCAGCAGCCTGGCTCCTTTTTCTGGTAGTTAAAAGTTTTTCATAGCCTCTCCTGAGCTTTGCTAACTGGGGAAGCTTATGAGAGGGCCTTGCTCTAGTCCCAGGGCAAACCTCCTGCTGGTTTTCCCCAGCAGCAGACTGTGGGCTCCCTGCATGTGCTCACTGGCAAGATTATGGATGGACAAGTGGGTCACAGTTTGCAGTCCCCTGAAATAAAGGCAGTGCTCATCACCCTGATTACCTCAGGAGTGAGAGGAACAGTACTAAATGCCAGCGTGGTGAGGCTCTGGGCTGTGCTGGCTCCAACTTCTGGGAGCTGTGGAAAATCCCAAAGGTGAACACAGGTCTCTGTGGAGATAAGCACAGCCTGAGGGGATTTTTATGGCCGCCTGGGAGCCTTTCTGGGAGGAATTCCTTTTCCTAGTGGAAGGTGTTCCTGCCCTTGGCAGCAGGACTAGAACCAGATGATCCAATGACAGTTCTATGATTCTATGAAAAGGTTGCCCGCTTCAGAGACCAGACAGCACAGCTTGGCTCTGTGCAGGCCTGTGTCCAGTCAGGTTTTGAGTGTCTTCAAGGATGGAGACTGCACAACCTCTCTGGGTAGCCTTCCACACTGTTCAACCACCCTCATGGTGAAGCAGTTTTTTCTTATGTGATTTCTTGTTTGTGCCCATTGCCTCTGCCTCTTACACTGGGCACCACTGTGACAGGAGTCTGGCTCCATCCTGTTTCTCCTCCCTGGCCCTATCAGGAGTTTGTACACAGAGATGAGAACCTCTCAAGCCTTCTGCAGACCACAGGACCACAGAATGTCAGGGGTGGGAAAGGACCTAAAGAGACCATCAAGTCCAACCCCCCTGCCAGAGCAGGACCATTCAATCTAGCTCAGGGCACACAGCAACACATCCAGACAGAGTCTGCAAAGGCTCCAGACAGAGTCTGCAAAGGCTCCAGACAAGGAGACTCCACAACCTCTCTGGGCAGCCTCTGCCACTGCTCTGGGACCCACACAGGCAAGAAGTTGCCTCTTGTGTTGAGCTGCAACCTCCTGTGCTGCAGCTTCCATCCATTGCTCCTTGGCCTATGGCAGGGAGCAGTGAGCAGAGCCTGTCCCCCCCCTCCTCACCCCCAGCCCTCACACACTTACAAACATTGATCCAATCCCCTCTCAGGCTTCTCTTCTGCAGACTAAGCAGCCCCAGGTCCCTCAGCCTCTCCTCCCCAGGCAGTGCTGCAGTCCCCTCAGCATCCTCACAGCCCTCCCTTGGACCCTCTCCAGCAGATCCCTGGAGGTCCACCCCAGATGGACCTGCCCCAGCTTCCCCAGCCTCTCCTTGCAGTGCCAGTCCCCTGGTGAAGGGCTTCACCCTTCCTGCTGCTCTCTCTCTCCCTGCATCAAAGGCGTGAGGCCATGGGGACAATTTTCTCAGACCATGAATGAGCTTAGTCTGTTCTGGAGCACTGACCTCACAGGGACATCTGACTGCTGTTAGCAGAGCCACTTACTTGGCAAGGGACACAAGGAAAGGGAAGCTCAGAGCATCTGCTCTGCACAGCCATCCATGGAAGTTCAGCTGTTCTGAGGTGCAGACGCCACAGGCTGTTCAGAGCCAGGACAGAGAGCCAGGCTTTTCTTGTAGTAAACACAGCTGATGACTGGAAACGTGCTGTAAATGACTCCAGAGATCACATGAGTAATGATAACTTAGTTATGATGGGGAATCTGAGCAAGATTTTGTATCAGCTTTCAAAACAAAAGGTGAAACCAAACTCCATTGTCAGGCATGCAACCCTCAAGTTTATAACAGGTACTGCACAAAGAGCTGATAAGACCCTATCTCAAAATATTGCTGAGATAAGAGAAGTTAGACTTTGAGGCTACAGGATATCCTGGAAATAAGTTGGAAAGAAATGCAGATCCACAACAAGTTATTTTTTTCCCCCCCAACTCTTGTCTGTATTGCCAATTATTTCTGTTACACAGACAAACTGAGATGTGCCTGCTTGCTCCTGCTGTACAACCACCTGCTAGGCTACTGCTCTTCATCAGCCCTGGAGGGGAGCTTGGTTCCCTTCCACTGGGTAAATCCCTTGGGGAAAACCTTTCACAGAACCACACACAGAATCACCGAACATCAGGGGCTGGAAGAGACCTCCAAAGCTCATCCAGTCCAACCCCCCTGCTGGAGCAGGATCTCCTAGAGCAGCTCACACAGAAGATCCTTGATGTCGTAGCTTAGGTGATATATTGCCCTAGCATCCAAATAGCAGCAACAGTGGTGTTTTAACTGCATTTGTATCAATTTTGGTACTGTTTCCAGTCTCCTGTTTTCCCTGGTTAAGTGAACAGGAGGAAAATCAAGACAAAAGAAGAGTCCTCGCCTGGCCCATGCCAGTGCTGCTCATGGGCCAAACCCAGCTGCTTTGTGCCTGCAGAGTGCTGATGTTCTGCTGCCTGCTGTGCCTTGCTACTTGTCACTGAAAAGCAGCTCCCAAATACCCTGTTTAGATTTGGCTATCTTTCAAAAATTTGGCAATTCCTGCAATTCCCGTTTAAGTTTCAGGGAGTGGAGCTGGAAAAATGTTGATACAGATGCAGATCCCATTGCCTTTCCAGAGCAAATCAAGTAAGTTCTGGAACTAGTAAAAAACAACAACAACAACAAAAGAGACATTTTTTTCTTTCAGCAAAAACTTTGTACCATTGGATCAATCCAGCTTCACGAAAGTAAGACACAAACACCTATGGGAAGTCCTTCCAATGGAAGCAGAATGAAAAAGTAAGACACAGACACCTATGGAAAGTCCTTCAGACGGAAGCAGAATGAAAAAGTAAGAAAAAGTAATGGGTTCAAACTGGCAGAGGGGAGATTTAAATGGGGTGTTAGGAGAAAGTTCTTCACAGTGAGGGTGGTGAGACACTGGCACAGACTGCCCAGGGAGGTTGTGGAGCACAGAAGATCAAAGATCCCATTCTGTGCTTCTGTGCTCCACAACCTCCCTGGAAGTGCTCAAGCCCAGGCTGGATGAGGTCTTGAGTGTCCTGATCTAGTGGGAGGTGTCCCTGCCTATGGCACAGGGGGGTTGGAACTGGATGATCTTTGAGGTCTCTTCCAACCTAAACCATTCTATGATACAAACACCTGTAGAAAGTCCTTCCAATGGAAGTAGAATAAAAAAGACACAGACACCTATGGAAAGTCCTTCAGATGGAAGCAGAATGAAAAAGTAAGGCACAGACACCTATGGAAAGTCCTTCAGATGGAAGTAGAATAAAAAAGTAAGACACAGGCACCTATGGAAAGTCCTTCCGATGGAAGCAGAGCTCACCACTGATTTGCATAACTGGAGAGGAATGGGGAAGTTATTACTAATATCTTGATCACTACAATTTTTGATCATAAACCTTCAGTTTTATCTCGTGTGTGTGTGTGTAGCAGTGAATCAACACCCACTAACAGGTAAAACTGACGACAGGTAAAAGGAACTGTGGTAGAGGACAAAGGAGGAGCCACCCAGAGGGGGGTTTTGGATTTTCATTCCTTCCCAGAACCTTTAAATTACCAACGTTTACTGCACACCTGGACTTTGCCCTGGACAAATTATTTCATTGTAAGCAGGTGTTTTACCATGTGAAATAGCTACACTGGACTGCTCTAACAGAAAATGAGCTGTGTTTGCTCTGTGCTAAGGCAAGCAGGAAGGCAGGAGGGCAGTGGGACTAGCAGTGGTTTTACCCAACGAGAGACACCCTCATGGTCAGCTGGACAGGCTGCTGGGCCACCTCGTCTACAGCCTGCTTTTACCAATAAAGGTTGATCAAAAGATGATCTTTGAAGTCCCTTCCAACCTGGTATTCTGTGATTCTCTGGAACTGCAGCCAAGGCCCCAAAGCCTAATCAAGAGCAGCTGTGGGCAGCAGGGCAAGGGAGGGGATTGTGCCCCTTGGCTCTGCTCTCCTCACACCCCACCTGCAGCACTGTCTGCAGCTCTGCAGCCCCCAGCACAAGCAGCACATGCAAGTGGTGGAGCCAGTGCAGAGGAGGCCACCAAGATGCAGCTGAGAGGGCTGCAGCAGCTCTGCTGTGAGGACAGGCTGAGAGTTTGGGCTGTGCAACCTGGAGAGGAGAAGGCTGCCAGGAGACCTTGGAGTGGCCTTGCAGGATCTGAAGGGGGCTGCAGGAGGGCTGTGGAGGGACTACTGACAAGGTCTTGTGAAGGACAAGGAGCTGGTTTGAAGTGTCAGAGGGGAGACAAAGTAGATGTTAGGAGGAAGTTGGAACAGGTTGCCCAGGGAGGTTGTGAAGCACAGAAGCACAGAATGTGACCAAAGATCACATCAAAGATCGCATTCTTTGCTTCTGTGCTTCGTTCATGGCCTGGTTGGATGAGGCCTTGAGGGTCCTGTTCTAGTGGGAGGTGTCCCTGCCTGTGGCAGGGGGTTGGAACTGGATGAGCTTTGAGGTCCCTTCCAGTCTAAACCATTCTATGATCCTAATAACCAACCAAAGCAACAGCAGCAGAGCAGTACAGACAGATGAGTGACGATGTCAGGGCTGGCCCAATCAAGAGCTGGCTGCTAACCTTGGAGGCTGGAGCTCCTTGCTGCTGCAGGAGCTTACAGGTTGCTGGCAACAGCAAGGCAGATATCCCTCTCCCCGCTCTGCCAACAGGGCATCTCATTGCCAAAGGTCTCCTACCCAAATGCCAGACTAATAGAATTACAGAATGGTCTGAGTTGGAAGGGACCTCCAAAGGTCATCTGGTGCAACCCCCCTGCAATCAGCAGGGACATCCTCAAGTAGATGAGGCTGCCCAGAGCTGTGTGTGCACTGATTGCTGTGCTGTAGGCAGCTCTGCAGCAGCACTCTCCTGCCCCAAGCGCCGCAGGGCCCAGCCCTGTTTCACCTGGGGCAGGTATGGCTCTGCACTTTGCACTGAGCCACACAAATACAGAGGTCTCTCCTACACTGATTAGACAAAGAGCTCATCTCACAGAACCATTTTGCCCTCACTGCTTCACACGTGACTGCTGTGCTGATTTATTAGCCCTCTTTGTTCCCAGATAGATCACTGCATCCTGTTTAGGCTGAGGGGAAATAGCTCTGTAGAAATCACTATTCATCTTTGTCAAAAAAAGAAATCACTCCAAATTAGGAAAGATGGGGCTTGCTGTCTCATGACAGATCTGTTGCTTTCAAGATTTAAAGAGTCTTTCCACTTCTGGGGAAAAAAAAACAAACCTGAAAAACCAGGATCTGCTATCAGAGCTGACCATACATCATTGTCCTAACTCTGGAGTCCAGTCTGTTAGGACTGTTACAGCCCAGGTCACTCAGCATGTCTAAACTAGGGGTTGAGGCAATCATAGAATCATAGAATGGTCTAGGTTGGAAGAGACCTCAAAGATCATCCAGTTCCAACCCCCTGTGCCACAGGCAGGGACACCTCCCACTAGATCAGGACGCTCAAGACCTCATCCAGCCTGGCCTTGAACACCTCCAGGGAGGGAGCAGACACAACCTCCCTGGGCAACCTGTTCCAGTGCCTCACCACCCTCACTGTGAAGAATTTCTTCCTAACATCCCGTT
>VWZI01012918.1:77217-90035 GCA_013396835.1 Psilopogon haemacephalus | reverse complement strand
AGCCCTGAGGAACAGGACCTGGGGGTCTGGGCTGATGCAAAGCTGAAGATGAGGCTGCAGTGTGAGTACAGCCCAGACAGCAACTGTGTGCTGGGCTGCAGCAAGAGCAGCTGTGGGCAGCAGGGCAAGGGAGGGGATTGTGCCCCTTGGCTCTGCTCTCCTCACACCCCACCTGCAGCACTGTCTGCAGCTCTGCAGCCCCCAGCACAAGCAGCACATGCAAGTGGTGGAGCCAGTGCAGAGGAGGCCACCAAGATGCAGCTGAGAGGGCTGCAGCAGCTCTGCTGTGAGGACAGGCTGAGAGAGTTGGGGCTGTGCAGCCTGCAGAAGAGAAGGCTGCCAGGAGACCTTGGAGTGGCCTTCTAGGACCTGAAGGGTGCTCCAGGAGGGCTGGGGAGGGACTATTGACAAGGTCTGGGGATGGCAGGAGGAGGAGGAATGGGTTTGAAGTGTCAGAAGGGAGACTGAAAGTGGATGTTAGGAGGAAGTTGTTTGCAGTGAGGGTGGTGAGACACTGGCACAGGTTGCCCAAGGAGTTTGTGGAGCACAGAAGCACAGAATGTGATCTTTGATCACATTCTGTGCTCCTGTGCTCCACAACCTCCCTGGAGGTGTTGAAGGTCAGGCTGAATGAGGCCTTGAGCAACCTGTTCTAGTGGAAAGTGTCCCTACCTACATAAGGGGGATGGAACCAGATGAGCTTTGAGGTGCCTTCCAAGCTAACCCATTCTATGACTCAACTGAAAAAGCCATGCAGTGAATCTGAACCATCATGCAGGCCACTGAAGCCTAAATGCCTTCTCCAGAAGTAGAACAAAAGCTGTGGTTCGTTGGCTGCGCATTTCCAGTGTAACATTTCAGCTCCACTTGTAAACCTCAGGTGCACCCCAATGTCAGGAGAGCTGGAGCCAGATGTGCACTACAAGGCACTGCACCTTCAGAGCTCTACCACACATTTTTCATCATTGCTCAGAATGCCTTCTTTTTTTTTTTTTTTAACCTTTGAACTGAGCCTCTGGTGATGGTTTCATTTACAAAGCACTGTTATGTTACTACAGGTGCATAACTGAGACTCTGAGCCAGCCTGCTCAATAGCTCGTGGAGGCTGCTCCAGTGAACTGCCCAGATGTGGGCTCCACAGCCAGAAACTTCCTGAAGTGGCAATCTGATGCCATTTTACTGTATCAGTAGAAAATGCTGCGTTAAAAATCACTCAGTTTGCTCACAGACAGGCAAGACTTAGGCCGAGAGGTGCCTCCAGCAGCTCCACCGAGGTGTATTTGGTGGAGTTAGCTGCATGCTTTGTACCGCAGTGCTCATTAGAGAAGTTAACCCAGAGGAACACGCAGAAATCAAGGCCGAGCAATAGAGAATCCCTTAATGACAGCTCATAGCGATTAGGGCCAGAATGGGCAATTAAGACAATTCTGTCTAACCTTTCATTAAGAAAGGAGGGGATCTCCGCAGAGGCTGGGATCAGCTACTCTTCAGACAGGGTTAAGACAATCCGTGTGGAAAAAAAGAATGTGAAAAAAGATGTTAAGAGGCAAGCTCTGGCCTGCTACCTGCACAGCACAGGCTGACGCTGTGGGTTCATCTGCATCCTCCAGCTCTGAAACCCACCCAGACCTCTCAGGGGATGCTCTATAGGTTTCTTTCCATCCCTTTCTAAAGCAGCCTGCGCGCTGCAGAAGCCAAAACCGCTACCAGCTTCAGAGCCTCGCCGCTTCGGCTGCCAAGAACCTCACAGCAGCGGATCTCTTACTCAGCACTTGAGGCTAGACTCCTCTTGCGTAACAGGTCTGTTCCCCTCCGAGTTCCTTTGCCAAACGCAACCATCACCCAGGAAGGCGAGCGTGTCCCTATGGCCCGGCTGTGCCAGGGGAGGTGCAGAGGCAGGCTGAGGCGCGACCCTCCGGGCAGCGCTACTCACCCAGATGCGACATGAGGACGGTGGCGTTGCCTTTGTCCGGCGTGTTGTAGATCACAGCCGCTATCGCACCCTTTCTGGCCGCCACGTTGATTTTCTCAGCAAAGCTGCAGTTGCCTCTCTCGATCAGCGCTATCCACGGTCTGTCGGTGATGCTGAACTGGGTGCCCACGTCGCAGGCTCGCAGATCAGATTTTGGAATGCCCACAGGCCCCTGAGCGCTGAGCAGAGGAGAATTCAGTCCGTACAGGCCACATTCGCACTGCTCGGACACAGACCTGTTGCTGGTGCTGTTGAAGTAGAGTAAACTTAGAGAGGCGCGCACAGCAAACGCCTCTGCAGTCCCGAAGAGAACGCTGGCAAGCACCAGGAGGCAGGACAGACTGACCCTAGCCGCTGGCTTCATTGCTTGTTCATACAAGCGCAAAATGCAGATACCCGCGCAGATATTTTCGGCCGCCCGCAGTTGTTGTTAGCTCACACCCTGCTGCGGAGTCTGAAATTTCAGTGCCAGCCAGAACTTGACACCGCCCAGGTGAGTCCTGGAGGTGTCAGGGAGCTTATCTGGAGTGGGGGCTGGGACGGGACGCCAGTGACGCACCTGCCTGTTGTGTAATAGAGCAGGGCGAAGACTCGCAAGTAACCTTCGGCCCCAGCTTTCTGCTCCTTTTCGGCAAAGCCCCCTTCTCCCCCTCCTTCTCTCCCTTACTGCACGCTCTCCAGCTCCGACGGGGCTCGCCGGAGAGACTGCTCCAGTTTCAGCCCGAACATCACTCCAGAGGCTGGGGCCATCTTTCTTTCTGCGATGTAAACTCAGGGCTCTCGCTTCACACTGCCATCATCTGTGATGCAAATGACCCCGCTATAAAGGCCAGAAGTGGAGGGGAGGGAAACACAACAAAATTTACTCTTCTTAAAGACTAAGATAACCAAATCATTCCCCACATTTCTCCCTTTGGAGTCTTTCAGTCACTCAGAGTAATTTCATCAGCTTCTTTAGAATGTTAAGGCTTTTGTTTTTCATCTGGACTCGCACTGTAACAAAGACACTTGCATTCAACTGCCATTAAATGAAGTTTGGGTACAGAATTTACTCAGGTCCAGATTGTTCTTGTGTTTATAATGAATTGATTTTGATAATTTTGATTTTGATTTACAGCAATGCAGAAGATTGGTGTCCAACTGGTGACAGAGGCAAGCTACTGCTTTCAGCTCATTTTCACTGCCTGCTTCACTTTCAAAAGTTACACTAAGATGTCTGAGTGACTGTCACACAGTTTGGCTCTACAGAGTCTCTCTCTCTCTCTAAATTCACTCAGTGTTGTATTATGTAACAACCACTAATGCAAACTCTTGTTTTCTCATGCTGGAACAGGGAAAATTAAAATCTAAAAATTAAAATTAAAATTCCAGAACTCTGTAGCCAATAATGAAAATGAAGGGCAAACTGCAACGTTATCAAGACCTGCTTCCTGTTCTTTTGCCAAAGTCATGCCTGCCCATAGTGCTGAGAGCCAGGAGAAGCTGAAACTGGTGGCATGTACTTTGATGGAAGTTCTGGAGTTCTCCTGTCAAGATTCTCTAAAAGAGTGAGCAGGACTGTGGAGAAGGTTCTTGGAAAACTGAAACGGATTTCAGAAGTAAAAAAGAGAGAAATAATAATAATAAGCCAAGATGTTCACATATATTAATTTGTTTATTTTCTCCAGTTTTCAGTGTTGCCCTAGTTCTACATTTCATTAATTAAAGCTTTTCTCACCTCTAAGACCTATGACAGCAACTTTTATACACTGCAAAGTACCATTAGCTATACACAGTTTACCTTCCTCTAGTTTTCCTTGAAATTAATGCTGGAAACATAAGAAACAGGCAAAAGCAGGATTTGAGAGTACAGTGCTTTGGCTGGCTATGAATTCTGCAGTCAGGAAAAGTGCTCAGACAGGATTTACCCTCAGCAGTGGCAAAACAGGACAGCAAGAATGACAATTCTTATGACATTCTGCAGCAGTAAAGATTCTGTGTCTTGGTTTAACACAACTGAAAAATTCAGGATCAAGAATGCTTTTGTTTTATACTCATGTCAATTAAACATGAAGTCAACCAAGTAGTTTCTCTGCAGAGGACCTTTGCCACAGTGCTACAACGCAGGTCTGACAGGCAGGAAGGAGACAGTGGTGGACACTGCAACACTTTAGACACAAAAGTCAGGGTATTAAGTTCAGTGTAACTTACAGGGATGGGGTAGGTGCCTCTACAGCATGACCCAGAGCAGAGTCCCACGTTTACTACAGACACTGAATATTCTCTATGCACAGGCAGCCTATGCTTCTAACATTAGCAATTTATAAAATCTCTCTCCTCAGCTTTTGCCATGGATAAAATTCATATAAAGCTTCTGTAAGAAAAGAAAAAATAATGTAAAGTCTCATGCTCATTATTTATACATATTCCACAGTGTTCTGGCACTTCTTAGGACGTCCTAACATGGAGGTTGAAATGATTAATGCTACACGTTTAAAATGTAGTACAGTGCAATGCAGCAAACAGCCTTTGCCGCATTTCTGCTTCATGGGATGGGAGTGACCAGAACAGCTGAATATGTGGCACTGTGACAATGCTAGCCACAGCAGTCTCTTTGTAAAAAGATAACCACTCTAAAAATTGTTTCTGGAGGTCATGGTTTCGTTAAAATCCCACTTCGACCTGAAGTACATCTAAATAAAAAAACACTGGCTGACACAGTCAGCATGGCTCAGCTTGGTACACGAAGTGCTGGTGCTAACCTCTCTCGTTCCAGAGCAATGGCTTCTAATCTTCACATGCCCGTAAGCCATGGAACTATCATACAGACAAGATACTGCAAGCAGCACCCTGCCCTTTTCCAGGTGGTGTGTTTGCACTTTGCCTTCCGTGGTGAGGTTACAATGCACTGTCAAAGGCACGGGTCGATGAACATTGCTCTACAATTAATACTATGTGATCCATACAACATATAAATATTTACTACATAGTCGACATTTAATTTTTAGTCCCTGTGCAACTTAACTTTTCTCATTAATACATTTTAAAACTGTAAACCACACTAGAGAGACAGAATAATTTAATCAGTTTCTTTAGAATGTTAAGGCTTTGACTTCTTATCTGAAGTTGCCTATGAACTTGCACTGTCATAAGGACAGCGATTTACTTCCTTCAATTTCCATTAACTGAAGTGCTCACATTCTGTGCCTGACTTCAAGACAAAGCCCTCTGTCCCCAGGGCAGATGGAACGAGCTACTAGTTGAAAGAGATACTTTGCAATTACCAACAGCCTGCTAAAATGTGCCTAGAAGTTTACCGTAGAAGAATAAACCTGTTCCTGAAAATTGACTCTGTAGGCTTTGGAAAATAACGGCACAACCTAATTGGCAAACTTCCCCTCATGCAATTATTTCTTCTCAGAAAACTGAGCTGAGACCAGGATTTCACATGGGCAGGCTGTCAAACTACAGTATGTTTTAAATTCTGCTTGAGAATAATTTCCTGAGCCTCCAGCTGTTGAGACTGTTTGACATGGAAAGTAAAAGTGGAACTGGTTCCGAACTCGCTCAGCTGGAGCCAAGTGCTACTTAGTAAAAAGATAAAAAGTTGACAGAATTCTAGAGTCTCTTGCTCTTGTAGAAGCAGCAGTTACTGAGCTTCTTCATGTACTCACCATAAAGCTATTCTAAAAAACCCAACAAACTGAGGATAGTGATAATTGAAAGAACATCCAATGAGGATACAGAAATTGTGTATCCTGCTATGCTAAGCACTCCTTAAAGACAGTTTTTGTCTTGCAAAGCGAGAAGCCAGTTCCCTCAAATTTCAAAGTTTTTTTTTTTTTTTTTTTTTTTTTTTAATCAATAAACAAGCACTTTAAAAAACTTTGGGTGCTATGCTCACTACCCAACACTGTATATACAAAAGTGGGCAAATAAAAAGCACAGCTGTTGCTGTGGCTTCTTGGATCACTCAGTCCAGGCCCTAACACTATATCTGGCATTTAATCCTTCTCACTAACACAGTAAACTTCAAGACTAAAGAGCAGTTAGGCTGCCCTAGTACCTCTCACTAAAAGATCACTGTATAAACGTAACAGCTCTAGCCCTCAAAATGATTCTGATTTCCAGGCTGAATCCGTTTGACAGAGAGTTAGTTCTTCTGCAGCCATTGCCTTTAGTGCTGGGAAAGCCTGCCTCTCTTCCCAGCCTCACTCTGATGTACACATTTCCTGTGTACCTTAAGTGCACAGGCAGAGAGGTGGCAATCACACCTCCTTGGTACCCTAGCAAAAGAAAAGGTACCTGTATTCCCTTTTTGAACTTAAGCGACCAAGACACTGTGGAATCTGTTTCAAGACTGTAAAAACCAAAGACAGCAATCATCCTTCTCAGTCACATGGATGACCACTAAGATTGCCCTAAGAATTTTAATTTCCTATTTGTGTCTGATAGTTCTAGAAAGTGCAATGTGTAGAGGGCATATTCAAGTTACAGGAATTGTATTTCCCTCCTTCTGAACGACGTAAATTTGAAAAATAAGTTATTAAATTACACTGGATCCATCACACCAGGTTCCACTGTCTTGTAGATTTTGCTCAGAAAGACTTCCACCTTATCCTCACCCAAGTGGCAGAGGTCCAGGATGCAGACAACATGTTTGCCATCCAGATCCATCGCCGCTTTTACTATTTCATCTGCAAGTTCAGAAAAGCCATTTTAATAGAAGTGCAGCAAAAAGGGACACAGAACTGACGTTGCTTTCCATGCAGTAATGCCTGAAGGTTCAACCTTCTTTCAGTGAAAAGCCTTATAAGCCTGCAGGGATTTACTAGTGAAAATCTAGTGAAATACAATAAATTGAATCACAAGAAGTGACAGTGTCACAACACAGATTGAGAAAAGCTGAAATATACATTACTTAACTATTAGTGGTTCTCAGATTTCACAGCAGTATTCAAGGAAAAGTGAAGATACATTAAACAAAATCACGTGTGTCTGAACATGCAGGAAAAACTGATAGTTATATAGCATTTTGTAGCAGGATATGCATTAACAGTGTTCAGCCTATTTCTTGAGGTGCTAGTAAATACAAGCATCATTCAGTATCAGGCAAATACTTCAGTTTACAGGGAGTGCAGGTTGCACTACAGCAGCTATTCAGAGTGACATCAGTGAAAGGGACTGACTGTTACTCCACTCTGCTTCCCAGCAGATCAAGCCAAACATTCACATGGCCAGCCACACATGCTGACTTTTACATCAGGCTGATTTTGTGTCAACCTGTAAATACTGCCTGGGTCACTTAGTAGCTTCTGGTTTGGATATTAAAATCCTATCCTCAGAGTGTGAAAACAGCTCCAGTAAAAACTCTCTCCAAAGTTCAGTGTTACATCTACTGAAGGTGGCCATTTCACAATGTCAGACATTTCCATAGAGGATTAACTCTTGCAATCAAAGACAGAACAAGACATGATGAGTGAAAGCCAGTCTCACCTGAAAGTGGAAACACACCACGAAGCCTCCCATCCTTAGTGGCCTTCTGCTGGCATGCAGAGACATTACTCATACAAGACAGCAGTGTGTCATTTTCAGTATCATCTAGTTGAAATAAGTGGGGATCTTCAGGACAGAAGAGTGGAAGAAATGCAACATCTATTGCAACATCATGGTTTATACCTTTTGAAAGAGAAATATTTAAGTTAGGAGAAAACATCTTCAGCCCATTAGCAACATCATGCACAATTTCTTCTTTTTGAAAAACAATCTATTGCAGGCTGAACACTGATTCTAATTCCATTGTTCTTTGTCCACTGATTAATACATGATGTCTAAAGAGAGATTTCTGTGTGCACATGTACATATTTACACAGAAGCACATTCAAATTGATATGTTACAACATACGATGACTTAAGGCTAACAAGACCTTCTAAACCAACACTGGAAGCCGTTTCACACTTCTTAACTTTATTGCTGCTACAAGGGAAGAAAAAATAATTTCACAACCAATGTATCTATGCAGTATCTGTGCTACTTTTGTCCTGAATATTACGTTCTAAGTCCCAGGGTTCTAATAACTGTGAATATTCAAACACCACTTCTGTAAATCTTCCTTAGCAAAATAATGGACACTTTTTAATAGATGGATAGGAACTTAATGTGAATATGATTAAGCTAGGCAATTTCCTCCTCCTTTTAACAGGAAAACAAAATCCAATAGATTAATATCTAACAGATATACATCAACTTACATACTTGTATTTTAACAAATAAAGATCAATCAACTGATGATTTGTTCTAACCAGAAGCAGCTGGGAGCCATTGATGAGTATGGCTAAAATACAGTCCTCAATTTCCCAGCATGGCAGGAGGGCACTTTAAGAGGAACAGTACTCAAAAACCAAGTCAATGTGAATAAAGCTCAAAAGAAGACTTTACTGTTGTCCTTTTCCCTTTAGGAACACTAACTTGTTTCTGAGGAATACAGGTCCAGCAGGAAAGTGAGCTGACAATCAAGTGCAGTTGAGTAATTTAACTGTCAGACTGGGTGAATTAATGAACAAGATCTACCTCTAATTGTAGCAGTCAGGATCTTAAGGACTCTACACATTCTTCAAATGATACACACAAAGCTATACACAAAAACTGCAGTTATGTGAAATGTGAGACTAGAATCACACCGAGCTACCAAACACTTACCCAGAACTGTCACTTCGTAACACCCAAGGCCACTGGCACTTCTAAACTCATTAATATTTTTGTCTGTTTCTTTTGGCTGGTGCACTGCTGCATGAAGGTTGTACTGCTGCATCAGTAAGTCTTTGTGCACGTAATCAAATTTCCGTGGGATGCTTTCTGGAAAAATGGTGCTGTGATGCAAATACTTCATTAACTTGTCTTTCACTTCTGCCCACAGGTCACTCTGCCACAAATCACAAGCTCTTCCACTGTCTTCAGCTTCAAGTACATCAGTCATTCCTTCTTGGTCTATTGTAAACACAGAAAATATTTAGTTGCTTTTCTGCTCCTCGAATCACACAATTTCTCTGCCAGATGAGAAATACTTTTGTTAGAACATTTTGATTATGAAGATGAGGCAGGATGTTAAAAACATACAACATAATTAAGCTCAGGTTGGAACATGCATAAACAGGTAAGCTTAGAGGCTAGACTTGTCATAAAAAGACTTCTTTCACCAACTGAAGACCTTCATCATGGCTTGCTTTAGAAGAGTACGTAGCATGTTCAACGAAGAGTTTCAAACCAGGAAAGCAAGTTTAAAACGGGTACAAGTGGAGGTAAGCTTTTTGATTCCTTGCACAATAATTCTATGCTTGCATTGAAGGCTATGCTACATGAAAACTTCTCCATTCTTCTTTCCTGTGACATCACTTGAAGACTGTTAATGATAAAACCTTATAAAACCAAGTGCTAAATCCCACCTCCTTATCCGAAAACTCATTTCAAAATACCCCCAGTGTAGCCTTGCATCTCCTCCATCTCCAGTGAAACAACTTCTCAAGCAGCCTTCTGAACAGGATATATTCTCCACCCCAACATTTCTCTATCACATACCTTTTTACTACTTTTTTTTGGTCATAATTGCTATGATGGTGCATCAGGATGCTCAAGAATGAAGAACTCAGGATGTACATAGAAAAAAACTGACACAACATGTTGCAGCACAGGAGGTTCCACCTCAACACAAGGGAAAACTTCCTTATACTGTAAGGGTCCCAGAGCACTGGCATAGGCTCCCCAGAAAGGTTGTGGAGTCTCCTTCTCCAGAGACTTTCAAATCCAGTCTGGATGTGTTGCTGTGTGCCCTGAGCTAGATTGTCTGGTCCTGCTCTGGCAGGGGGGGGGTTGGACTCGATGATGTCCTTGGGTCCCTTCCAACCCCTAACATCCTGTGAGCCTGTGAACATATGCAAGAACATTCGACAAAGGAGAAGAGTCTCGCTGCAGTCAATTAGACAAGAAAGGGCAGTGAATTACAAAAAAAATAATGCTGGAATTGAAAGTGTGTTCTGGATTGCATAAACAAGATTTTTCTCACAATATTGGAATTCATATTATAGGGCAAAGGGGGATATGAAAGCTGTTACACAAGCATTTTTTCCTCACCATTTTACTTGAGAATTAACAGTATTTTCTACAAGCATGAAGATTTAGTTAGGCAAAGTACACACAAATTTCAGAATATAAGGAGTGGGATTAAAACCCCCCTCTACCTAAAGCTCCAACAGCAACTCGATTTTTCTCCCTCAGTATATTATTGTTGCTGTAATTTGTGTTTCCTACTTTTACACTCATCATTAACTTAGCCTACACAGATGTGTCATTAGGACAGTGCAGTAGAAACAGCCACCACTGCTTATTTAAACAGTAAGATGCTGAAATCTGACTGCACTTCAGCAGGAACAAACAGCAAATGTCTGAATTGCTCTAGCTACAGGAGCATCTCAGCAGCAAAGATTACTTTCTTCTTTGAATCAATCAAAAATGTAACAGCTAAGGTGAACATTTAAATATGACTTCTCACCAAAAGCAATTGAGAGGAACCCTATTTTGCATTCAGTAAGCACTAGGACTTAAAAAAAAGAATCTACTGTAGTATTGCAATATACAGCAGATGTTTCTTCCTTGTAAAAAACTGGAAGTTAATTTGATCATCTGCTTACACTACTATAAAGTTTTTCTTGCTAGTAACTGAGTCAGTGCAGTTCTGCTTTACAGTTACATTTCTTGTTACTCTAAAGCACAGGATGCAATATTTTATTCCTACTTTGCATCTCTTGCCAAAAAGTACCTGGAGTAAATGAAATTCCAGTGTACCTTATCCTAATACTGCTCCACTCCCTTCCTGCTCAGATATTTCACTAACATTACCTTAGAAAAATACCTAAGCCCAGTGTTATTAACAGCTTGTATGTTTCATCCACTTCCCTCCCAAGTCTTGTATTTGTCTTTTTCATTAGGTACTTAACTTTGGGGCTATCTTCCTGGAGAGCAGGACAACTTTATCACATGCAGATCACCAATGGCAAGAAAACTGCCAACAGAAAATGTGAGGTCTTATACTACTGGGTGCTTCTGAGGTACAACTTAAAACTTGTATAAAGCAACACTGAATTTATTCTCCATACTGGGAAACAGCCTGATGCTGTCCTTCCACCATCCTTTAGAACACATTAGGGACATGTCCAAGCAGAATGCCATTAATACAGAACCACAGAAAACATCCAGTTGGAAGAGGTCTCAAAGATCATCCACAACCCACAACCCAGCACTACATTGCTATAGCAGTGCCCTTGAGGTTGATGCAGATGTGTACAGAAGAGCTGTCTTGACAAACAAGGGTTATCTTTGCTGACTGTTTTGGACCAGCAGAGAAAAAGCAGGCTTAAATCTCCCAAGGTTCATCTAACAACTAATTGGCACGTACCTGTGCAGCTGTTTGATACTGCCTGCTTGCTTTTATCTTGCACAAGATCTTCATGGGGAAACTCATCCAAGCTATAAAAAGAAAGTTATGGTACATACATATTTTAAAACTTTTTAACCCGAAATGTTATGCAGCAGAAGTTCAAACCTTGATGGATTTCTAGTGATAAATAATACAAACTCAAACGTGCCTGGGTTTATAGTGGACAACTTGTAACAACCTACTATATAGTCACTAAATGAATCTTGAAGAGTTAAGGCAGGAACTGCTCCTTTTCTTTGCTTCAAGGAGACAGGAAAGTGTTTCACACTTCAAAACTAGCGTTTGTTGCCATCTGCTGGGTACCTACTGGAAATAGCATGCGTGACACTAAAAGCTGAACCCCGCAGATGGCCAACAGGTTTGAGACTCATTCTGACAAGCGGCTGCGCAGCATGATGCTGTCCGCTCCTATCCCCATCCTTCAGCAGCCACAAACAAGGCACGAATGGAGCTGCATCACCACTCCAGAATCCCAAACGACAGTAAAATTCCAAATGCATGTTTTGCTTTGGACATACCATCCTGTGGTAACAATAAGTGCACTCAAGCAAGCCAGATGTTTGTTACAGTCTCATTTTTAGCAACAAAATCTTGCGTTAACACTAAGCAACTATTCTCTACGTTGTGCAGAAAAAAACTGCAACAGATACTCCAAAAACACAGCATGGTAAATTAAGCTCTTCGGCCTCATTTATTCCTTTCTTTGCTCCATTCCTCTTACTATAAACTCACTGTTATGTCCAAATATTAGGAAAAAGGCTATCTTGGTTACTCTGCATCACAAACAACTAAGACCCAGGCAAGACTTTGTTAAGGCACCGTTACAATTCCAGACTAGTGAAGTAGTTACCAATAAAATATTATAACTGCAAATACACAATATACAGGCAGTGAAAAAGGCAGCTATGCTGGTTTGAGGCTAATTGGAGGATTTTAAAGAGAAACTAGATTACCGGCTGAGAAAGGGAAAGAAAATTATGTCTATCCCACTCATAGTTTTGCTGAGATGTACAAAAGTAAGAACCCAAAACATAGATAAGCTGTTCAAGCTGCTCTGGGTGCTGATCTCTCTCCCTCCCTGCCTTCTAGCTGGATCTAGGTAACTCAACTAACCAATTTTCTGCTTTTAACCCCCCCCGGCCAATCCTCCCTTGTTATCTGGCACATAAGACAGATACTGGGATAAGACTGGGGAAGGTGGAAGTGGGGTTGGGAACCCCTCTTGGGGACTCTGATCTCTGGGAGGGCTGTGGTGTTTCTGTATTACCTTCTTAATGTATATAGAATCATAGAATGGTCTAGGTTGGAAGAGACCTCAAAGATCATCCAGTTCCAACCCCCCGCCATAGGCAGGGACACCTCCCACTAGATCAGGA
>VWZI01012918.1:60691-76073 GCA_013396835.1 Psilopogon haemacephalus | reverse complement strand
TTTTGCCTTTTTCCAGGCAAAATATATCTGTATATATCTGTTATACATTGTAAATATCTGCTTGTATATTGTGCAAAACTGTAAATATAAAGCTTCATTTATTAACTTCCAGATGGCTGAGTCTAGTCTGGGTTATTTCAAAAAGGTGGGGTGGGCAGGGAACTGCAGAACTATCACAGCAGTTTAGGACATTCTGTATATCACTCATAACAATTTAGACAGTTTAACTTTTCCCATTTCATATCCATCTTAAGGATATAACTGGAAAAGTCGTCATGATCTCCAACTCCAGGAACAAAAGAATCCTCAATTAAGCAGCACAAACAGTGCAGCTGAAGTTTCACTCAGCTCATTCTGTAAATGCAAAAAGCTGTCACACAGAACTTTTAAACTGCATGACCCTAGTGGCTGCCCACCACATACCAGGGTTTCTGAGCAGAGCTGTGTGGAGAGTGTTAGTAAATGACAGTTTGCATGTGTTTATGTCACTCTATAGTACAAAGTATTTTTTCACATGTTAAGGTCCATGGCAGCTTCAGAATGAGGCAAGATGTCAGATCTAAGATTATGCAGAAATGTAGGAATAGAGTCTATCAATACAGAGACTAAAATAAACTTTTACTGATTATAACCAAAACAACTTTAAAAGTGCAGCCACATGTTGAAATGCTGCACAAGATACTTGATGCAAAATAATCTAACATAGAATATGTAATTACAAATACATCTCTACTGCTGTTAGTTATCTTATTACAATATTTCAGCAAGAGCTGACATTCTGCTACTTCTAAACAACAGAGAACAATGCAATTTTAAGGTATGTCAGGATATCATTTTGTTTGTTTGTTTGCAATTTGGAGAATTCAGCACAACTTCACAGCTAAATGACAGAAATACACAAGTTACCTTTTAGTTACATAGAGTGAAACAGCTTTCCATAATCCAACAGACTTTTTGCACTAGTGGCATAGAGTAGACATACAGGTAGCGAGGAGAATAAGAGATTGAGAGAAGCAGAGAACAGAGTAAAAAGGCCTTTGTGCTTTGGGAAACAGGGAGAAAATATTCTTTCCACCCTCTACCCTCAAGAAAAAAAATGGGACATTTCTCAACAAGCCAAAGAAAACAGGAGTCCTCACATTCAAAAACACTCCAAACCTTACTATGGATTTGTGGCACAGGTCTCTGCAAAATCTTGCCCTGCCTGCAAAGATGTGACACATTCAGGTGTCACACTTCTAATGAACAGGCTACAGAGCCAGGAAAACATTTCCTTTAGAAAACGCAGCACCTACCAAGAGGATCAGAGGAAACAACGCCCACAGGGGCCTGAAGAAGCCTCATTTATCTCACAGAAAGAACTTTTGCAAATTACCTTCCAAAAAAATGTTTTTCAAGAGAGCAGGCACACTTGTAGAGCAGTAATACTGGCTGAATGGTTAACAACTTGAGATCAGCTCCATCCTTCTTATTGCTGCTATATATCCCTAGCACCACTATTGCTTGGCTTGGGAGGAGGAAAGGCGGGGGGTAAAAGCAAAACTAAGGTGGCAACTGAGGGGTATACCTACTCATGACACAGGCCCACATCACTATTGCCAAAACCCCAACCATTCAAAAGTACTGACATCAGTGTTCAAATATTTAAGTTACCTGCACTGTGCTTGGAACAAATGACAGGAATTTATGGCCCTAAAACAAAACATACAAAGAAAGTAGCTTTCACCCTAGGCTAGCAAATACCAACACTCATTCAGTTCTCTTAACAATTGCCCATTTGTAGTTATTTCATTAGGTTCCAGACTCACCAGGGCTCTGGATTTGAATGGATTTTTTAAAAAATTAATAGTTCTTTGGATCCAAAGTGAGTTCAACAAAACCTGAGTGTTGAAGGAACCAAGTGGCTTTTCAGGGATACCTCTATTTACATGTCTGTAGCATCAAGGATAACACTGTTTGCAATGCTTGCTAAGTAAGCATCCCACCCTCCTACCTTTCACTTTCCAACTTAAACTGTAATCTCTGAAGCAAAGACTATCCTGGTAAGCAGAGTAGTATAGATCCCTGTTGCTACATATTCACTAAGTAGCACCAGCAGCATTATCAATACACTCAAAATTGTGTTTTAAAGTAAAACAATCCAATATATGTGCACCAGAATCACTGCTGAGGAAGTGAGCAGAAAATATTTAACTCTACCTTGATCTATTTCTTCATTTCACTTCCATGAAGATTCCTGAGCTGTAAAAGTTTCACTTTGAGTGTCTTTCTTTCATCACTGCAATTATTTAATATAATTAACTTTACGTGACTTACCCAAGTTGTCGTCTTGCAGACCGTGTGAAATAGGGGTAAGATGATTTGCTTCCCCTTAAAGTAGGAAATTCACCATTAGTTTACAGTATTTAAGTGGAAATACACAAAGCCAAGAACATGCAAGTTTTTCTTTCATGCAGAGCTAACCCAATACACTAAAATGTACCAATTTTACAAGAAATCCACTTAACAAGTCTGCTGTAACATTGCAAGACAGAATTTCAACTCACCAGGGTTTTCTTAGTCTTAAGTTTTCATTTAATCCTAATTATATTCCAACTCAACTTCCCTTAAAATATTCTCAACACCCACCCTCCTTCTGCATCATGACTTCAGGATGTGAAAAGCTGAGAAAAAAAAGACAGCCTTCACAGAATGAGAATCTCCTCCAGAAGAGATGTGACTGGTTCTAGGTATTTGCACCACTCTCCTGCCAATGCACACACCAGTTATGGATTCATTCCATTTTGCACAAACCCTGCAACAAACTGTAATTTTACACAAACAGGTAGTTTATTCTTAAACCTAACCCAGTTGCACCACAGAATCCTAGAATCAGTCAGGGTTGGAAAGGACCACAAGGATCAGCCAGTCCCAACCCCCCTGCCATGCCCAGGGACACCCTACCCTAGAGCAGGCTGCCCACAGCCTCTGCCAGCCTGGCCAAAAACACCTCCAGGGATCTGGCCCCAAACACCTCCCTGCAGGGGCAATCCATTCCAGCCTCTCACCACTCTCATGCTCAACAACTTCCTCCTCACCTCCAGCCTCAGTCTCCCCACCTCCAGCTTTGCTCCATTTCCCCTAGTCCTGCCACTCCCTGAGAGCCTCAAAAGTCCCTCCCCAGCTTTTTTTGTAGCCCACTTCAGACCCTGGAAGGCCACCAGAAGGTCCCCTGGGAGCCTCCTCTTCTGCAGCCTGCACAGCCTCAACTCTTTCAGGCTGTGCTCACAGCAGAGCTGCTGCAGCCCTCTCAGCATCCTCGGGGCCCTTCTCTGCACACCTCCAGCATCTCCACATCCCTCGTCCCAGGGGCTCCAGCACTGGATGCACTACTCCAGGTGGGCTCTCAGCACAGCACAGCAGAGGAGGAGAAACCCCTCCCTGGCCCTGCTGCCCACACTGCTCCTGCTGCAGCCCAGCCTCTGCTTGCCTTTCTGCCCTGCAAGTGCACACTGCTGCCTCAGCTTCAGCTTCTCCTCCACCAGCACCCCCAAATCCCTCTCCTCAGGGCTGCTCTCCAGCCAGGCACTGCTCAGCCTGCATTGGTGCTTGCCATTGCCTCGACCCAGCTGCAGGACCTTGCCCTTTGGCCTTGTTGAACCTCATGAGGCTGGCTTATGCCCACCTCTCCCTCCTGTCCATGTCCCTCTGGATAATTAGTTTGTCTTATTCCACTTCCTTATATCATACTGATGTCCTTTGTCTATGTCTGACTAAATGCAATGCAATTTCACAAGACTCCAGCACAGGCAGAGCCACACTACTACAGGATATTTCAAGCCTTTAGCTTACCATGTGCCCACTACTGAGTTGCCTTTCTGACAGCAAGGTACAGCTACCTGCAGTACTTTCAGTGAACCAGGAAGAACAAAAAAATCAAGTATGTTTGAAATTAAGGAACAAATATACCAGATCCTGATTCTTCAGTAATCTTTTTTGTTAACACCACTGTAACTGTTGCTTGTTCCACTGTGCTAGACTATAAGTATTAACTACTTTTATTTCAAATCTGTGAAATTAACAACAAAGCAGCATAAATATTAATAGAAGAGGGCAGTGCAAGCCAGATATCTGATTTAAACAATCCTTCCTTAGCCCGAACATCGTCATTACCTGAAGCTAGGAAAAGCACCTGAGTGCATTTTTAAGATTAAACTCTTTCTGCTTTTACAGCTTTCCTACATATTTCCTATGGCCTGTGCTCTGAAATAATGTCTGTGAACACTTTTTACAAGATCCAGAGCATATTTATGGAGAGAGCTTACTGTTCTGCATCTTTATTTAATTTGCGTGGTGTCTTTCTCTTGACTGAACTCTTTTTTGGCAGTAGAGCTCGGGGCTGATGTTTTCCAAGAGTGCACTGTGGCTCCTGTAAAGGCTCAGCTTCTTTACTTTGAAGGTTGATGTTGTTTCCCTTGTGAAAACCATCTTCTCTGGACATAGCAGCACCTCCAGGAGACTGACAAGTATCCTTCTGCAACAAATTAAAGAATTTCAAAGCATTTCAAGCTATTGCTTCCAACTCAGAAGCCTACACGTTTTAAAGTAGCTTCTAAAGGAACACAACTGTTTACCCTACCTTCTGAAAAGTCACACTTTATCTAGCAGAAATTGTCTTCTAATCATATTAGTAAGATAAATCATGTTTAGAAAGTGAGAATCATAGAATAGTATAGGTTGGAAGAGACCTCAAAGCTCATCCTGTTCCAACCCCCCTGTGCCATAGGCAGGGACACCTCCCACTAGATCAGGACACTCAAGACCTCATCCAGCCTGGCCTTGAACACCTTCAGGGAGGGAGCAGCCACAACCTCCCCGGGCAACCTGTGCCAGTGTCTCACCACCCTTACTGTGAAGAACTTTCTCCTAACATCCCGGTTAAATTTCCCCTCTGCCAGTTTGAACCCATTCCCCCTCATCCTATCATTACAAGACCTTGGTTGCCTCTCTCACATTTTACTATATACTATGTCATTCAGTCAGTCAAACTAGGAACTTTTAGGGAGGACTGCCTTTAACACGTTCAGAAAAGCACCTAATTTTGTGGTTTTTTTTAAAAAGTTGTGACTTTCAGAAATTTTCCTCTCTATATAGCAAATTAAATTTAACCAAGAGTAAATGCAAGTAGTTTCAAAACTCAAAGGCAAAATTCTGCATTCTAATTACCATCGTAACTGCCTAAGTGCTAGAGCATCAATTCTCACACACTGTACCTCAACCAGTTCCCTTCCCGTGGCTTCTTCAGCTGCACTGCTACAGCTGATGTATCTTATGGCACTAATTATTCCCTGAACAGCAATGCGCTTGTGCTCTCTGTAGTGCAGCTCTTCAATCTCTTTCCCAGTGTCACCTATGGCCTTCAAAACCAATTCAACTGCAAAAAAAGAAATATCCTCAAGCAGTTTTTAAAGAAACAGAGTACCAAAGCGCAACACTCAAAAGGTAACAATACTAAACAGTGATTAAAAAAAAAATTTAAAATCTATTTTGGAAGAATTTAAAATCTTTTTTGGTCATGTCAAAAAAATATTTAAACAAACCTTTTTAGCTCAGGAGCAATTTTCTGCTTGCATTATCAGATATCACAGTTTCTGCTTCAAGTGAAACTGCTAATTCACTGTATTCTTCAGTATAACTGTCTTGAATTGCTATTTAGCAGAACATTCAGAGTAAAACTACTTTGCAGACCTGTAGCTCATGTAAGCTGCTACAGTTCTCCCACGGTTAATGATGACATGGTTCTTTCTGTATACTGAGGATTTAGCCTATGACACATTTAGTCATGAAAGGGCATTTTTGTTAAATGACACTACAAAAACTGTGTAATCACTACTAACAAGTCTGTTGCTTTCTAAGAGGTGCTTTAAATGCATGGAGCGAGACTGAGCTAAAAAAGGCTACAAATCTTAAAAGATATTTAACAATATGATACCTTTATTGTTTTTGCAGTACTTGGAGAAGTTATTTGGAGGTCGTGGGAAAGGATAATAGCCACCAATGACAGCTTTCTTCATTTGATCAGCTTCGCTTTGTGTTCTAGTCCACCGAATGAAGCTTTTCACTTTGGTATCCTTGGTGTATGGCTGGCCCTTGTGCCACCCTTTTAAAACAAAAATAATGTTACTGTCCTGCCTCTGACATGCTGACTGGTAGTACCCAGTGTACAATAGATCTCAGGACCACAAAAAGCACTCTAAACACAAACAGGAGGATTCATAGGAGACTATCTGGAAGGAATGCTCCCTCAGTGTAGTGCAGCACGACATTCATGGTCTGCATAAGGCTCTCACACTGAGAAAGATCAAATATAATAGCTCTTTAAATATTTAATGAAAAAAGTCAGCTAAGGATGATTATACTTTTTTTGGCTCCCTGTGATAGGACAAGGAGCAGTGGGTATAAATTGTTCCACTTCAACACAAGAGGGAACTTCTTTACTGTAAGGGTCCCAGAGTAGTGGCACAGGCTGCCCAGAGAGGTTGTGGAGGCTCCTTGTCTGGAGTCTTTCCAGGCCTGTCTGGATGTGTTCCTGTGTGACCTGATCAAGATTGTCTGGTCCTGCTCTGGTAGGGGAGTTAGACCCCATGATGTCCTTGTGTCCTTTCCAACCCCTAACATCCTGTGATATGGAAATTTAAAGCTGTGAAAGTGACTTTTCATGTTTATAAGGTAAACTGCACTGTTGCACTATCAAAGAATTAAAATGGTCAGAAAGAATTACTAAATATGACTTAACTTTGTAAAACTTAGGTAGTTTTTGTAAGATGCATCCATTAATGCCTCACAAGAACGCAGTTTGCTTTTATCTTCTTGTGATGGTATTTCAGAACTAACTCCAAGTTATTTCTGACAAAGAGATGAGAACTGAGAAAACTAAACCAAGTTGAAGTTACCTGAAACGAAAATTTGACTTTCATTTGAAGTTGTAAGGTAAGTTCTGCTGGAAGGATTCTCGGTGGGGTCCCGTACCACTCTCATCTGTGTACACACCAAATATGTCACTGGAGAAAAAAAAACCTTCAGTTTTTTTCCCAATGCTTCATTGATTTTAGAATGTCAAGACTGACATATACTGGATTAATTTTAAGGGCTCTAATCAAGACATTTTAGTTCTTCCCCCTCATAGTGGGAGGCTAATAGGTCTAAAACACATCCTGGCTTGCCCCACCCTTCTGCTGATGAGGGAAGCAAGGGTGGGAGGAAAACAAAGGCTTGGGCCATTATGTCCCCTCCCAGAGTGATAAACAAGTACCCATAGGTGTTTAGGTACTTAGGTGTTTAGTGTCTTGCCCAAATAAGGGTAAGCAAGCCCTGGGTTCACCTAATAGTGTCAGTCTGGCAAATGCCATTCTGACTGGTGAACTTCTGTGGCCAAAGGAGCCTTTGCACTCAGGTAAATCATATAAATTGAAGTAGTTGCAAGCAGTTGTGCTGCTCTGCCTCATGCTTCAGACCAGCTTCGCCCTGGTGTTTTGGGCTTGAACTGGAAAAATTAAGTGCCTGAAGCTTATCAGAAGGTATTAAGTGCCTCACGCTGTGGTGAGCAGTGCCACCAACACTGTCCTCTCTGCACATCTGCAAGAGCTCCTGCCTGCACCTCTGCCAACCTCTATGCCACAAGAAACCAGGATCAGGTCAGAGCTCATCTGCCTCTTTCCCAGAACCCTGCTAGAGTCAAGGAAAATCTGGAAGCCTCTTAACGGCTATCAAGATGCCGAGCAGCTCCAACACTGCCAAAAAGGAGCCAGGGATTAGCTCTGAATTCATGAGTAGCACAGACTTTCCCTAGGGCTCCAGGCTGCCTGTTTATAAGTGGGGAAAAGCCATTTTGTGGCTAAACTTTTCCAATATTCTGATTCTCCTAAATTAATGAATTGCCCATAAGCATGTGAAGATTTTCCTGACCCAAATTGAACTGGTTTGTACATAGTTTGCAATTGGGGCTTTTTGGAAATAAAAACTTACATATTTTATAATTCCTGCCTCTTTAATTACCCACAATCAATTCACCTCTACAAAGCCTTCATGTACTGACCCCCTGTTATAAATTACAATGTGTAGCTGTAACTAAATTTTCAGTTTCACAACTGTGTCAGGAAACCTCAGCATACAAACTAGGACTAAAAGATGAGATACTTCATCAGGTAGGGTATCAATGAAACAAACAGTAAAAACATGGACATTACATGGCTGTGTTCCTTAAAGATAAAACGCAAACAATCATAGAAAGCACAAAAAAATCATGACATGCCATGGTAATGCTTCTAAACAGAGTACAATTAACTCTCTTTCTAATATTTCAGTTAATTACTGGAATGTTTATCTGCCATTTTCCCAGAACACTGAATGCAGCCATAATCTTAACAGGTTTGTGCATCAGATGACATAAAAAATTAGTATGATACCAACCACTGTTAGTGGAAGGATGAGTGCTTAGAGGAAAGGAAGAATATGAGAAGAAAAATTTAAATCTCTTTTCAAACCCTTAATTAAGGATTCACCAGCTTGAAATCTTTCATTCTTAGCTCACATGCAGTAACTAACACAGCTGGGCAAAACCTGCTATTTAGCCACATTTATTCAAAGCAATGAAGTTCTTCCACTTCCACCTCTCCCTTCCTCCAATACTCTTAAATTATTCCTACTAATAAAAAAACATATTTACAGGAGAAAAGGAGTAATAGGTTTGACCAGCTGCCTTATTTGCCTCTGATGCAAGAAACATTGCCCCAGGTGCTTTGCTTACATTGCAAATTATGGAGATCAGATGACCCCCAGGGCCAGCTGCTCATTTGTGTTTAGATTAAGTGGCAGCTTGCTATAGGGTAAGGGTTCCAAACACTTTAAATGATCTCTTTTTTTAGAAAAAAAAAAAAAATGTTTACATTTCTGATCAGCTGTGTTCTGTTTGAGGAGACAAAACCATGGCAAGTTATTATTCAGCGGCATTTATATTCCTGATCTGACATTAAAAGCCAACTAGAAAAGATACTGTAAATAATGAAGTATCATAGAGAGGTGAATACTTGGGTGAATACGCTCAAATACATCTGGCTGAGAAGTTGCAAATATCTCCAGTATGAAGGGTTGGTCTGAGGTCCCATCAATGGCATGTGCCCAGCGATAGAGCCAGAAGTCTTCACCATGTTCTATAGAAACAAATAAAGAAAAATGTATCAGCACTTATTCAGCAAGTTCAAAGTTGTCTGATAAATTCTGAAAGTGATTATTTATAGAAAAACCTCTCTTTCTTGCTCGTTCTGCCCTTCCTACAAATGTCACAAGACCAATAACGTCACAGGAATGATTGTTTGGTAAGTCATCCAGCTCTGACCTAAAAAACAAAACAGAACAAAAAGGTGAGTACTTGTTAATAACATAACAAAAAGCTTTCTCAGAACCTTTTTAAAAAGCATCTCCAAGTAACATTCAATGTAATGTAGGGAAATTGAAGTTTCAACTTGACAACCAGCAAAATTCTATTTTACCTTGTGATAAAACGATATTTAACATCAGGTAATCCCCACTCTGGTTTAACCATTTCTTCTGGAATAATACTTATTTTAGTAGGAGGGTCTCGAACATTAAGGTTGATTTCTGCCAAAAAAGAAAAAAAACAAAACAGCAAAGCTATTTAAGGCATGGATACAAATTAAACCTTTAAAAAAGCAATACAAACAAAACCAGGGAAAAGTTTCTTAAATCAAGTATTCCAGTTTTGTCTCTCTGCTTGTGAAATCGTTAATCAATTCCTCTGACTTTATGCTTTTTCCATCAAAATGAAGTAAGGAATTCAGGTAAAGCATTCAACAAGGCAAATTTATAGAGTAGGAGAGACAAAAAATAAACTTGACCAAATTCAGTTTGAAAAAGTTATTACTGTCATATCACAGCACTTGTGTTTCTTTAGGTAGCTCCTGTCACACTGAACAGCTTCAAGTGAGAAAATACCTTCTCATACCCAAGCAATATTCTTCACATAGGTTACCTGCCTGCTGCTGCTGCTTCAGCACAGACAGCAGTAATCAGTGCAGTGCAGAGCCTTGCAGATCCTCTGAGCCCTGACCACGTGCACTAAAAGCTAACATCAAATCAGGTGACTTAGACAAAGGTGTGAGCATTTAAAAGCAGCATCTGTATTGTTAAGCAGGAGTAGAACCACACTGAAATTCAGTAGCAGAGGTCTGTCTTTATGATATCAATACTTGAAATGGGGAATTAGATTTATTTTTCAAAGTCAGGTTTTATACAGTTGTGGCAATAAGCTTGACAGACAACCCAAATATAAACAGGGAATAATACCAACTTGGATGCTAAAAGACCTTTCAAAGCCAGTATTTAAGGACATGTACCTCACCAGTTAGCCCTGGCAACAGATTACTATTTTCTATCTACAAAGCTTATTACAGCTGTATTCCACTGAATCAAAACAGGGTTCTGCAATACTTAACCAATTGTAGTAAATCTCTTCATCTGTGAATCCCCTGGTGTTGGCTGTGTTTTAAATGGGTAACTGGTTTTGATAGCATACTGTTCAAGAAGCAGCACCGTGCCAACCTTCATGCTGTTGTACCACTCAGGACACAATGAATTCCACAAAACCACTGACATCATGCCTGAAGCATCAGCAACTTCGAAGTAAGCCTACAGGAAAAAAAGAGACAGAACATATTATTATAATTCTGGTTTGTATTTACTTTGGAAAATGTATCACATACTTGACTCATGCAATTTCTCTGACAATTAAAAATGAAAGGAGAGCATGTTCCAAAACTTGAATACTGGAGTTGAAGAAATCCTTAATTTTCACCAAAGAATTCTTCCACTGCTACCCTAGCCCAAATTCTTTTCTTTCCAGTGCTCAGTTATGGCAGGTGATGTCAGTTTCACTCCGTGGTTTTAGGAAGAAATTGGTGAAATATCACACACAAGAAAAAAATACTGAAAAGATCCTTCCTTATGAGAGAAAACCTGTACTTAAAATAACATTTTACAATGCCCAGGAAGGGAAAGCGTATTTTGAAAGTCAAGATGTTAAAAGGACCATATGCTACACCTTATTGGTAAAAACAATATAAAAGATTTTCAAACAAACAAGTTAGTATTGCAGAAAATAACCTACATTGCAAACAGCTGTATTTTCACATGAGTTTTTCTCATGACAAAGATTTTTACTTTTTTACCATTTTTACCAAATCATGTTTGCTTTTTTTTTTAAGGATGGGTGAAATTTGAATCCATAATTGAGCAGATCACTGAGCAGTGAAAAAGATTTCTAAACACTCTTATAGTAGTCTCAGCTCAACTGAACTATAGCATGTGAAACACATCCGAAGTTTGTACATACAATTACAAAATTCACCATTTCCTACTAAAAAAGGACTCAGCATTTCAGTAAAGTTGCTGCAGCACGTCTGAACTTCGTGTGCTTACTCTCTGGGAACGGTGATTTCCAAATACCCTAAAGCTATTTGTTTGAGCGTTCCCCTATGTATCCATCCGCTTTACCTGATAAGGCATATCCGTTTTTTTCTCTGGTTTCCCGTAGTACCTTAGTCTAGACTTGTGCAGGACTCTCACAAGAAGTGGAGGAAAGTGAAGTCTGCTTCTCCAAGTCATTTCCAGCTGACCAAGAGAAGTCACCCTGGAGACTAAGGTTAAAGGGAGAAAAAAAACCCAAAAGACAAAAAAGGGCTCATTTAAGATCGAATATTTAAATTTTTGGGAGTAAAGTGCACACATCAGAACATAACATATTTTCTTTATGTTTCTAATGTATAAAAAGTTCATTTATCATAGAATGGTTTAGGTTGGAAAGGACCTCAAAGCTCAGCCAGTTCCAACACCACTGTGCAGGGACACCTCCCATTAGAACAGGTCACTCAAGGCCTCATCCAACCTGGCCTTAAACACCTCCAGGGAGGTTGCAGAGCACAGAAGCAGAAAATAGGATAAAAGATCAATGTGATGCTGTGCTCCACAACCTCCCTAGGCAACCTGTGCCAGTGTCTCACCACCCTCACTGCAAACAACTTCCTCCTAACATCCACTTTCAGTCTCCCTTCTGACACTTCAAACCCATTCTTCCTCCTCTTCCTGTCATTACAAGACCCTGTCAATAGTCACTCCACAGCCCCCTTCAGATCCTGCAAGGCCACTCCAAGGTCTCCTGGCAGCCTTCTCCTCTGCAGGCTGCAGAGCCCCAACTCTCTCAGCCTGTCCTCACAGCAGAGCTGCTGCAGCCCTCTCAGCTGCATCTTGGTGGCCTCCTCTGCACTGGCTCCAAGCCTTGCATGTGCTGCTTGTGCTGGGGGCTGCAGAGCTGCAGACAGTGCTGCAGGTGGGGCGTGAGGAGAGCAGAGCCAAGGGGCACAATCCCCTCCCTTGCCCTGCTGCCCACAGCTGCTCTTGCTGCAGCCCAGCACACAGTTGCTATCTTGGCTGTGTGTGCACACTGCAGCCTCATCTGGAGCTTTGCACCAGCCCAGACCCCCAGGTCCTGTTCCTCAGGGCTGCTCTCAGACATTCCCCACCTAGCCTGCAGTTGTGCTCAGGATTGTGCCCACCCATGTGTAGAACCTTTACTGATACAAGTTACCATGAAGTGCAGTTTTGACCTATCTGCACACAGTATAGTTTTCTTTTAATTGAGAGAGATGACATTTTTAAAATGACACAGAAATCCAGTCAGATAAGCATAACAGATCATAGAATGATTGAATCAGTCAGGATCAGCCAGTTCCAACCCCCCTGCCATGCCCAGGGACACCCTACCCTAGAGCAGGCTGCCCACAGCCTCTGCCAGCCTGGACAAAAACACCTCCAGGGATCTGGCCCCAAACACCTCCCTGCAGGGGCAACCCATTCCAGCCTCTCACCACTCTCATGCTCAACAACTTCCTCCTCACTTCCAGGCTGAATCTCCTCACCTCCAGCTTTGCTCCATTCCCCCTAGTCCTGTCATTCCCCAGACTTTTTGTAGCCCCCTTCAGATCCTGGAAGGCGGTAAGTTCACATGGGAGCCTCCTCTTCTGCAGCCTGCACAGCCCCAACTCTTTCAGTCTGAGCATCCTCGGGGCCCTTCTCTGCACACCTCCAGCATCTCCACATCCCTCTTGTCCCAGGGGCTCCAGCACTCCAGGTGGGCTCTCAGCAGAGCACAGCAGAGGGGCAGAATCCCCTCCCTGGCCCTGCTGCCCACACTGCTCCTGCTGCAGCCCAGCCTCTGCTTGCCTTTCTGCCCTGCAAGTGCACACTGCTGCCTCAGCTTCAGCTTCTCCTCCACCAGCACCCCCAAGTCCCTCTCCTCAGGGCTGCTCTCCAGCCAGTCCCTGCCCAGCCTGCACTGGTGCTTGGCATTGACTCGACCCAGCTGCAGGACCTTGCCCTTGGTCTTGTTGAACCTCAAAGATGCTGAACAAGACTGGTCCCAGGACTGACCACTGAAGGACTCTCCTGGGCCATGGAGCCATTGACAGCCACTCTTTGGGTGCAGCCATCAAGCCAGTTCTGGATCCATCTGGTGCTGCACCCATCAAGCCAGCTTGGAGACCAGGATGTGGTGTGAGGCAGTGTCAAAGGCTTTGCTCAGCTCCAGGTCAATGCCATCAGTTGCTGCCCCTCATCTCTTCATGTTGTGACCTGTTCACAGAAGGCCACCAGGTTTGTCAGGCAGGATCTGCCCTTGGTGCAGCCAATGCTGATTGGACCCAATCACCTCTGCACTCTTCTCCTGTCTCAGTAGTGCCTCCAGGAGGATCTGCTCCATGATCTTAACCGGGTACAGAGGTGAGACTGCCTGGCCTGGAGATCCCTGGCTCCTCCTTCCTACTCTTTTTGAAAATGGGAGTTATGTTTCCTCTTTTCCGGACAGTGGGGACTTCACCAGATATTACAAAAGACACAGACATCAACACATGCAGAAGTTCCTGATTCCACCTCCCTCCTCACAAGGCTTCAGGGCTTGGCCTGAACCCCTCAACACTGACACTTCTATGGGTAGCACATTCTAGGTTTGAGCACACATCTCAGACTAGCCAAGAGACTACTGCTGGCACGGATGCTTCTAACACCTCAGAAGATTGGGTGCAGGCATCACAGCTACATATTTTCTGTCCACGTTTCATAAAGCTCTTTCAAAATAACATGAGCTGCCTATGAAGAAAGGCTGAGGGTGTTGGGGCTGTGCAGCCTCCATAAGAGAAGGCTCCAAGGACATCTTATTTATTGCAGCCTCTCAATACTTAAAGGGAACTTATCCTATTACACAATTTGGGACAACCTTTTAGTAGAACCTGCTGCAGCAGAAGGGGTAAAGGTTTTAAACTTTAAGAAGGCAGATGTAAACTAGATGTAAGGATTTAGGCTAGATGTAAGAATTTAGACTAGATGTAAGGATTTTTATGATGGGGGTTGTGAGACACCAGCATAGGTTGCCCACAGGCCGCAGATGCCCCAACTCTGCAAGCGTTCAAGGCCAGACTGGAGAGGATCTACCCAATCTATCCAGCTGAAGATGTCGCTGCTCACTACAGGGTGCTGGATTTTATGACCTTTAAAGGTCCCCTTCAACCCCAAACACCGCACGGCTGGGCGCTAACCGGGTACGTAGGGCACATTCGTATTGCTGCCTGAAGCAACCGGAAAGTCACTTCTGAGCGGAGAGCTCGGCCCAGCCGCACAACCACTGCCACAGCCGCACGCTCTCATCGTTGTGGGCGCCCCTAGAAGGCTCGGGCAGCGCAGACGTCGCTCCCGCTCTCCGGGCCCCTATCCACCTCTATCCCCCTTCACCTACAGCCACCTCCTCTCGGCTTACCGTCGGCGTTCACCTGTTCCTGCGGCCTGTCCGCCAGCCACACGTCCCCGTAGGGATCCTCGTTGTTCCAGAGCGGCAGGTAGTGCTTCTTCTCGCCGCGCAGCGGGGGCAGGCGGTGTGGGAGCGGCGCGGCGGCGGGGGCGCTGTCCCGCCCGGCCAGCTGCAGCTCCTCCAGGCAGAGGAAGCCGTAGCGGAGCCGCTTCTCGTCGTACAGGTAGGAGCAGCGCCTGAGGCGCAGGCGCGCGCCGGCCCGCAGGTGCGCGCGCTGCACCAGGCCGTTGAGGCGCGGCGACAGGTAGCAGCGCTCCCGGCAGGCGCCGTCCGCCAGCGTCACGTCGTACCAGTACTGGGCGGCGGCGGGCGGCGAGGCCTCGGCCAGGTACCGCTCCACCGCCACCACCGTCAGCGGGGGCGGCTCCGCGGGGGCCACGCTCAGCTGGGAGGACTCCCGCACTTCTTCAAAGACCCTTTGAAGCCAGGAGGCCCCGGCGCCGCCGTCGCGTTTCTGGTTGGGGTCCTGCATGA
>VWZI01012918.1:44229-60658 GCA_013396835.1 Psilopogon haemacephalus | reverse complement strand
GCGGCGCGAGGAGCAAGGAGCGGGCGGCGCTGGGCGGGAAGCGGCCGGCAATAGACTGTCGGCGGCGCCGCCTCCGCTCTGCTGCCCCCTGCTGGCTGACCCCGCGCAGGTCCCCGCGGTAGCGCCGGCGCTGCTCGGGCGTTAGGAGCCGAGCCTAGGGGCTACGGCTCGGGGCGCGCGTTTGTATCGCTGCTGTGCTGAGCCGCTGCCTCCTCCGCGCCTTCCCCCGGTGGTGGGGTGCTCCCGGTTCAGTGGAACAGCAGCCGGGAAGGCCTGCTAGCTTCCTTCACACCAAACAGTCCCTTTATCCCCCGTGTCCCGCTAGGGACTTTTTGCCGTACCCGTTCCCGATTGCGTTTTAATTAAAGTGGACGCATTGTACTCGTTAAAGATGAACGTGTACCTAGTGGCAATGGAGCTGTCTTGTCATGGCTCCTAAAATTGCCTCTGCCGCTCTGGAGCATTTGCATGAAGGAAATTGGGGAAACATTCAAAACATCGTTTTAAAAACTAGGGAAAACGAGACAAGAGGGCATAACCCCCCCCCCAAGCCTTTTCTGGCTTTCCGACTGCCCTAGGCATAATCTGAGGTTATGGACTTCATGTAAACGGTGCACCTTTAGAAAATTTCGAATAAGCCATTCCCGATGGTTTTATTGAGGCTAGGTGAAATTCCAGCCTGATGTATTTTTTCCCCCAGTTAAGGAGTGAGCTGCTGTTGGCATTTACAATTTAAACCTGTTTACTGAAGTTGTGCGGGATGTGATTTCACATCGTACACAAGCCTTACCTGGAGGCAGGTGGAGTAGACTGGGGGGTTTTTAGCTTGTAAATGAAGCCGTGAGTATAATGAGTTAATCTGTGACCGTTCCCAGCTTTTGCCTGGCTCGCAGAAGGCAGGCAGGTGCTGTATTTATAGCAAAGGTCATTGCTACATATGCATCAGTTGGACTCGACGATCTAGCGGGGTCCCTTCCAACCCCTCCCATCAGTGATCCTGTGATCCGCTATCAGGATCTTTCTATTATTGTAAGGCACTTGGTTGCAGTTGCGAAAGCTACGAAGCTTTTGTGCAGTGAGAACAGGCTGATGGTAGAGTTAATACCTTCTAATTGTGGATAACTTGGCACGTATTGCAGTTTCTTAGGAACTTACTCCTGTTCCTTCTCTCTCACCAGCAGAGGTCTATCTCACATGCCCATTTCAAAGCCGGAAGGGTAAATCTCTTGCTGACAATGCATCGACAGCTTGTCTTAATGACTGCTGGTGTCAGAGAGTTCCTCCAGATGTGATTTCCTTGCATACCCGAGCGGGATGTGGTTGCATTAGAGTTTTCAGAAACACTTGAAGAATGAGTAACGAATGGTGACAAGCCCTCAGCAGGTGGCTGCAGGAGAATCACGAAAAGGGAGCAAGCTGTGTTCCGTGGAGCCTGTCCCACCAGGGCATGCAAGCAGCTGGCAGAAGACAGTGTGATTTTTCCTACACCTGCAGTGCAGCGTGTTGAGCTCTAGCAGTGTCAGCCTCTGGTGAATCAATACACAGCCTCGAAGTCCCAGGTGTAATTAGCAGCCAAGCATCTCTGGTTTTATTTACAACACGCCTTAAAAAAACTGGCATTTAGTCTCTACAGCAGTGTCAGTTAGGAGTGGGCTGTGCTGTCAGTACATTCTGGTAAACAGGACATTTAATGCGTGCTGGGAAAAATGAAAGGCACAAAATAATAGAAGGTGATGCTCTGGGTTAAAAAAAAAAACCACAAAACAAAAAAACCCATAGAATAAAAGAGCTGTTGTGTGACAGTAAATTGTACTGTAAAACACAGTTGTTTTCCACCAAGTATTCTGAGGACAAAAAAGGAAAAGCCTTTGCATAGCAGGTCACCATTATCTCTGGGGTGCTTTTGTTAAATCTGCCTAGAAAATAACAGGAAGTGATTAAATGAAGCCAAAGTAACATGTGAAGTGAATACCCAGCAGACATCCTCTTGCCCTTTAATCGACTCTGTACAAGTACTTAGATGAGCAGTTTAAGAAAGTGGAAGATCTCTTTACACTTGGTGTTGTTGGGAATTTTGATTGTGCAGGTTTTACGATCTATGGAACTCTTATATATATTGTAGGTTTGCTTGTGTTTCATTTAAATACAGAGCACAGCTCCAGGCTGGGTGGGGAATGGCTGAGAGCAGCCCTGAGGAACAGGACCTGGGGGTCTGGGCTGGTGCAAAGCTCCAGATGAGGCTGCAGTGTGAGTGCAGCCCAGACAGCAACTGTGTGCTGGGCTGCAGCAAGAGCAGCTGTGGGCAGCAGGGCAAGGGAGGGGATTGTGCCCCTTGGCTCTGCTCTCCTCACACCCCACCTGCAGCACTGTCTGCAGCTCTGCAGCCCCCAGCACAAGCAGCACATGCAAGTGTTGGAGCCAGCTCAGAGGAGGCCACCAAGATGCAGCTGAGAGGGCTGCAGCAGCTCTGCTCTGAGCACAGGCACAGAGAGTTGGGGCTCTGCAGCCTGCAGAGGAGAAGGCTGCCAGGAGACCTTGGAGTGGCCTTGCAGGGTCTGAAGGAGGCTCCAGGAAGGCTGTGGAGGGACGATTGACAAGGTCTGGTAGTGACAGGAGGAAGAGGAATGGGTTTGAAGTGTCAGAGGGGAGATTGAAAGTGGATGTTAGGAGGAAGTTGTTTGCAGTGAGGGTGGTGAGACACTGGCACAAGTTGCCCAGGGAGGTGTTCAAGGCCAGGTTGGATGAGGCCTTGAGTGACCTGTGCTACAGGGGTGGTTGGAACTGGATGAGCTTTAAGGTCCCTTCCAACCTAAACAAAGAAAAGGGAAAAAGAAAAAAAAAAAGGTCTAAATATGGGATTGAACTTGTAAGCTACTTTTTATGAGAATCTTCTTAGAAACGATTTCATTTCAGACTTAGTACCATGAAGCAAACTACTTTTAAAAATAAAGTAAAATTAAAATGCTCTCTGTGTGTGGTTTCTTTCTATGCCTTTAGATGTAACATGGGTAACATCTTCATCAGAGCAATTCTGCTGTCAAACCACTGTAAGCTTGAAAGATTATGTTGGCTAAAATTTAGTGGCAGTCTCACTACTGCCTTTTGGCAGCAACATGCTGCTTTTGTGTAGCACCTCACAGAGTATACAGCAAAAAAACAACAGCAACAACAAAAGATGAAGACCTATGTAGGAGTGGAGTGAAGTGTATGTGGGGAAAAGGAGGGGACTAAGTTAGTTGTGTATTAGCTTGACTCTGGCTGCTGCCTTAAAGGCGAGTCGAGGCCTGGTATGATCTGCTGACATCAGAAAGTTGTTCTGGAGTCCAGGACGCACCTCCATGGTGGTTTTCGTGATGAGAAAAGTTTGTTTCAACCTTTTTGTAAGAACAAACACGGACAAGACAAATATTGCTGCTGGCGTTTTTCTTGGAAACTGTAGAAGCATCTTGGCTCACCTGCAGTTCTTTTCACATAGATGGGGGCTGGATAGATTTCTCATGCTTTTTCTAGAAGATAATATTTTTTATTTCCCAAGACATTTTGTTTTCCCCACAACATTAATGACATCTCCTAACCCACCAATGAATCACTGTGCATTTTTTATAGCAGAGTCATGGGAGCGGAACTGAATCATAGTGGGAGCAGGAAGGCAGAATTCTCACTCTTCTCTGCTTACTACAATTAGTCCTGATTTTAAGGCAGTAAGTTAATGAAAAGGAGGGGAACATTTCCTGTCCATCAGACAAGGTTGCCTGATATATTCCTTGTGCTGGGGACTGAAGCTCATTTGAAGTAACTGGTGTGGAATCATCCAGGTGTACTCTGCTCCCAAAGCTTTGAAATAATTTCTGGTGGAAAGAGCAATAATGACTTGCAAAATTAAGCTATCTACCCAGTCAAGTAACCATGTTATCTTTAAACTTGGAATACAGATCCCATTCCATACCTCAAATGCTGCAAACAACATGCTTTACTAGCTTAGAAGAGATACAACATTGAGGAAAGATAAACTTCATTAAAAAAAAAATAAATAAAAAAGAAAAGATAAATTTACTTCATGCCCTCACCTGTCCCAACTTTCAAGACAGGCATAAATGGCAAATTTCCTCATTCTTACTCTTTAAGTGGTACAGCTCCAATGTGCTATCATGCCTGTGTCATGGAAGATCCATGTCCTGGCTTGCCCAGGCATGAGCCCATGGTCCCCTCCCTCTGCTGCGGGGGAGGAAGCAGAGCGCAGGGAGAGGACAAAAGGCTTAGAGGCACCCGCTTGGAAGGTCCAAGACTTGCCCAGACTTGTACCTCCCAAATATGGGCAAGCAAGCTCCTGACGTCACCCAATATGGTCAGGTTTGGCAAAGTGCCATTCTGAGCAGTTTTTGCATGGCCACAGCAGCCATTACATTCGGTGGAAACAATAAACAGGCTTCTGCCACATGCATGCTTTGATTTTGCTTTTACTTTTGCTTTGCCCTATCATGCTCTGCTTTGCATAAAACGACTTTTGTGACACTGACAGAATTCCCTTCGAGTCTGGGTACTGTCTGATACTATTTAATGAGTAAATACTCAAAGCCTCTCTAAGAAATTCTGTAACTAGATTCTGCTGTGCCTTTCTGCCTTAGTAGCAGAAAGGAGCCTCTCAAGTCCCCTAGTGGGCAAGAGGTATAATTGAAACTAAGAACTTCTTTCCTGTTTTGATGTTTCAATTTGCTACTTATTTCTTAAAATGTTCTAGTTCTGCATGTTCCCTCTGTGTATAAGAAGCCAAACCCTGCATTTCTAACATTGTAAGTAAGTTTACTGGCAAGATTTAATGGTAATAAACAGTTTTCATAGTTATTAACAAGCTTTGCCTGGATATCAAAATTAGTATTGATTATTAACTTTACATAATTCATAACAGCCTCACGTTATGTACAGCAACAAATTTTCTATGCAGCAACAAAGACTGCATGAACATACCTAAGAAAAAGTGGCTTGGGGTAGCCTGGCATTCAGGCTGATACACAGGCACAAAAGCCAGCTCTTGCAGTGTCAACGACTGCAAGCTGTCACTTTGCTCTAGTCTCCCTGCCCTCATCCAACTGGGCATTTGTGAAAAGAGAAAGGCAGAAGCACAGAAGCCCCCGTGTGAAGCTCATTAGCAGCAGGCTCAGCACAGCACCGTCTGTCATCCTCACTAGCGCTGTGTCTGGGCTGAACTCTCACGCTGGCACCTCAACAGCTTCATCCGCTGCAGCAGTCATTATGTCTCCATAGGCAGATGGAGTTGTTTCCCCAGGGACACTGACTGGGCTTGGCAAACAGTAACAAAGCTTTCTATGATTTCTACAGTAGCTCATGTCAATATTACAGAATTTCACCAGCACAATATTTTTTTTTTTTCCAGAGTATTTTTTATTACTGTTTCAGTTGTACAGTTTGAACATCAGGGAACAATATATAACACACAATACATAGCTTGTGTTGTTCCCAGGTTTTAGAGTCACCTGTCAAAGTTCAGGCTGCAGAACAGAGTTCAGCATTCCTAAAACGAAAGCAGGCACATAAAATACGATCTTGCTGATTACTGCAGTCTTGTTTGGCAAATATAACATTAGGAGCACCACCTGCCATTAGGATACTGCATGTACCAGAGGTTTACTGATGTGGATCCTTAATGTTCTGCCCTTCTGCTCCTCTAGCAGTTGTTCACCTCAGAGACATCACTAGAAAAACACATTAAGTAGTTTATTTCTTGGTTTTAGAAGTTAGTGAAAGGGTACAGCTAGAGAAAGGCCTTGCAAAATGAAACTACAAATCTGATACACATTTTGCATAGTTAAATTTGTGTCAGGAAAAACTTGGGTCTCTGAATATTTTTTGTGTTGTTGTTTCAGCCTTTGAACTTCTTCAAGCTGAAAGAGCTACTCAGAACACACTCTCTCATTTACTGTTCAGACCACCCAGTCTCGCCAGGTACCTTTCTTCAATTTCTTTGGTTACCTTCTTCTTAACATCTCTTAAGCTTTTAACATCTTTTTTATTCCTCTTACAGCAATACGGTTCCAGACATCCATTCCCTTCTCTTTGCCAACTCCAATTTATTTTCTTCCATCTTTTTCCTTCAGTCACTTCCATTCTCTTCTGTTACTTTTCTCAACATCTCGGGGTGGAGGCTCTTCCTCATCTTCAACCATTCTGATTTCCTCTTGATAAAGAGCAAATGCTACAGTCTTCTTGTTGCATCCAACTGCTACTGCTGTTTGCAATACCACTTCTAAATCCTCTAAAGTGCTCACTTCTAAGGGCCTCATTCTTTCCATGCTTACACCTGCATGCAACCCCAGTAAATCCAGTGGCTTATATGCAAAGTGGCACATGAAAAATCTAACCCACCACTTTAAATCATAGCTGTAAAGAAAAGAGAGCTAATAGGAGGCAGCAGAATAAACCCCTAACATCTCGGTGCGACAGTGCACCTTCACTCCAGTGCCAACTCACTGTCACGCTTCCCTGCTACAGCATTAAACAAGTTTGATCACATTTGCTTCTTTAATCTGTTGCTATGGGTTGTTCTGAATTCCCACCACTCTCTGCTGAATGCGCCTAGCATTTGCCTTCTTCCCTGTTGGCACTGAAGTGGGAGAAGGGAAAAATTCCCATGCATCCCACGTAATGCAGAGGCTGCTGAGGTAAGCACACTTTAAAAAACATCACAGGGCAGCCTGGATCACTCTTTATGGCTTGTGCAGCTTTGCAAGCAAGATTTGCACACCTGCTGGGTGCAATAGGAAAGGTGTCCTTTCTTCACAGTCTCTTAGACTTACTTTAAGTCTAAAGCAAGTGTGTTGCATTTCTGATTGTCTGCAAGTTATTTTTTTGGCTAGTAATTGTAACTTTTTTTTTTTTTTTTTCCTGTTTCTGTTAGTTTTGGGTTTCCTTGCTTTGGGCTTTATCTTTGTTATTTTGTTTTGTTGATGCAAGTTGAACAAAACAAGGCCCACGTTCAGGAAGACAAGGAGCCAAGCCGTCTTTTGCTCGTTTGCCCCAGCAGGCAAGAATGATACTACAAGATGACAGAGATCTGCTCTCACACAGCTCTGCCCAAGCACAGGACACCATTTTGGATTTGGATACCTTTTTTTGGATACATTTGGATTTGAAGTCTGCACACAAGCTGATTACTTGAGTACATAAGAACCACTTGGAGCATTTCACAGGATCTTAGGGGCTGGAAGGGACCCAAAGAGCTCATCAAGTCCAACCCCCCTGCCAGAGTATTTAACTGCAGGCATTTTTGAAATATTGCCTTAGGGTTATTTTTCTGTAAGTTAAAACATTTTAAAGCAAAATACTTCATTAAAAACAGTACACATTTTGAGATCAGCTAGTGCACATGGAAAGTGCCTCGTTAACCACTGGGAAAGTGCAGTTCTCTACCTGGCCAAAGAACACAGACAGCAACAGGTGAGAAGCCAACATAGGGAAGAGGTGTGGGGGGGGTAATTAGTCCTAGTTTGATTCTTTGCTGACATATACCAGGATCCCATTTTTGGAGGTGATGGTTGCAAGCTGAGCACCTGTCAGCCCCAGCATGACTGCTAACAGCTACTTAACCTGCCCTACTGTACAAACCATCGTTACCAGTTTTGACAGCTTCGTTTCTCCCCTTTTTAGTCAACTTTGAATCATCATCCTTGAGGTAGACAACCAGATAGTCCAACACACTTTCCCTGCACCTTTCAGTATCACGTAGTTCAAGTAAAAAATACCTGTTTTCAAACACTGTACTTAGCAAGTTCACCTTTGCCCACAGTGTTGTTCATACTGTATCACGTCTGGAATGAGCATGAATATGCAATTTGTGTTACATTTGATGCTTTACATTGTCAAAGCACATCCAAAAGTCATCTAAAGGAGGATTGCATTATACCCTACAGGGAACCATAGTATATGTTTTTATATAATATATATCTGTATAGTTTTATGGCCAAGTTACAAGCCCCTGAGAACAGAGTTTATGCAGAAACACTGGCACCAATAACTAGTGGGTGCAGCTTCATTTAGATGTAATTAGCGTAGGAAGCACCTGAAATTATTTATATTTTCTATTCATAATAGATTAACTCTTTGGATATGTTCTTAACTATATTAAGAAATATATTTGTTAATCTTAACATCCCTTGTGTATTTACATGCAAATACATGAAGGCTTGATGCTGAAAGAGCAAGAAGGGAAGCAGGTGCTTGATCCTGCACCCATCCATACATGGGTAGTGCCTTTAAATCAGCTCATTCGAGTGTGGGTCCCATGTCTGAGTGAAAGTTACACGTATATTTGCTCTTGACAAACTACTATTTAAACTATTTTTACAAATACATTCTACAGTAACCGTGTCTACAGGCTCAGGCATCCAGCCCTGAGAGAAGCATGAACTCTGTCTCCTGTGTTTTTGGAAAAGCTGCCAGGTGGGGCACATCTAGAAGTGGCTTTTACAGCTCTGCAACGAAATCCACCTGTCTGCCTAGCACAGGATTTGATCCCTCAAGCACCTCAGTTCACGTTAGGCCCCACCACAAGCAGTTGCTCTTCTGCTGATTCTAGGACTTGGACAAGTGAGTCTTGGTTCAACAGTGAAAAGCTTGCTTAAAGTGCAAAACAAGCCAAAACCCAATTCAAAATAGATTCCCATTTGTCACCAAACTTGTTTGTGGTTTTATATCCACCTACAGACGTTGCTCTCCAAAAAAAAAGAAAGACTTCATTTCAAGAAAGCAACCTTACATCATCTGTGAAGATGGAACTGTAGACTTCTCAGAGTATAGGAGCTTCTTACGTGGCTACATTCTTCACTGAAGTGATCATCTCCAAACACTGTGAATACAATCTTGGTTTGCACCATGTTTTAGAGACAAACTTAGCAAGTTTTGCAATACTTTGACAGTAAAATGGGATTCTCTCCAGACTGAAAGAATACGGATTTTATAAGTTGGTCGTGACAACATTTTTGTAGGTAGAAAGTGCAAATCTGTGTATGTTATCTCCAAGCATCTTACACTGCTACCTGCAGGGAATTTTCAAAGTATCCTTCATTTTGATGAGATTTACCAGTTGAATAGTACATTTTGACCAAGAGTCATAAAGTATATTTGACTGCTACCTCCTGACTGTACAGATGCAAAGAACACCTTGAGAGGGGAAACAAAGAGAGAGAAAAAAAAAAAGTATGTTACTCTCAGTTTACATTTATGAGAATATTTTTGCTCCTACAGGAAACCCAAGAGAATGCCACAGCCACATACTAGGATGTACACAGACATCACAATTCAGTTTTAATCCCATGAGAAACCTTTTTAGAATATTTCTTTTCCTACTTGGAGAGAACATTTTAAAAATAATTAAACAGTGCTGGGGCCCCCAGTTTGCTAAATATACTACTGAAACTAAGCAGGTTTCATAGGAGAGAACATTTTAAAAATAATTAAACAGTGCTGGGGCCCCCAGTTTGCTAAATATACTACTGAAACTAAGCAGGTTTCATAGGAGAGAACATTTTAAAAATAATTAAACAGTGCTGGGGCCCCCAGTTTGCTAAATATACTACTGAAACTAAGCAGGTTTCATAGGAGAGAACATTTTAAAAATAATTAAACAGTGCTGGGGCCCCCAGTTTGCTAAATATACTACTGAAACTAAGCAGGTTTCATAGGAGAGAACATTTTAAAAATAATTAAACAGTGCTGGGGCCCCCAGTTTGCTAAATACACTACTGGAACTAAGCAGGTTTCACAGACTCAGAGAGGGTTGGAAGGGACGACAAGGACCATCCTGTTCCAACTCCCCTGCCATGGTGGGGTTCACAGTTATGAAAAGCTGCTACACTTTATTATCCATACTCTGTTGCCTGCAGTATCTCAAATATTAGAGTGTTGAGGTCTCTTTCCATGATGAGTGCCCTGAATTGCCTCTAACTTCATTAGCCTGGGAGAGTCAGTCCTGTAGTTGGGCATTATCAGGACTGGCTCACTGCCCCCCCTCCTCCCAGTACAGCTGTGCTGTTCAAGTCTGGCCAGTTGGCAACGTCTGTATTTGTTATCACCTTTGGCTCCAATTAAGAGTGGAGCATCTACAGTGAGGGCTTTGTGGGCTCAGGGACTTGGGAGAAGTCCTAACAAAGGTAAGAAATAACCCATGTAAAGACAAAGCTTTTACAGTGTAAGTGTCCTCAGTCTCACAGCTGTTACCCATTCTCTGCTAAACCGCCAGGCTGCAGTCATCTGTACCTTGTCATTTCTTTCACATAGAAATTTTAACTTCTGTGCTTTCTTGTGCATAAATACTCCCTCCAGATTTCCTGTTTCCACAGAGCGCAGTTCGATCGCCTTTTCTCCCCAGCCCATGACCTGATTAGACTGAAGGTAAGCTGAAGGGGAATAAAAAACACAGAAGAAGAAGGAAAAAAAAAAAACAGATTGGATACTATTAAACAGCTCAAAGACTCATTTATGTCAATATGGGTCTGAAGCATTTCTCTTTGGTAACAATATAGTCCACATTATTTGTATTTGAGGAGAACACAGAAAGCCTTGGGAACAGTAAATAAATTTCAGTTTCCCCTCTCAGACTTCTTTTGTACTCTAGACATAAATCTTAAGTATGCTACTATTGTACTGTATATTGTTTGGAGTCACAAAAGGTTAGAGGAAATCTCTGAAGGGCATCTTGCTTAACCTCTGTCCCCAAAGCATGGCCAAACGAGACAAAGTTCCTGGGCCCTTGTCCAGGCATGTTTTGTTGGCTATTTCACAGTGCATCACTTCTTTCAAGGTTAAAAGCTTCTTTCTAATTGGAATTTCCCTCAGGACAACTTGTGCCCATTTTGCCTCTCGTTCTTTCCATGTACATGCCCAAGGAAAACCTTGACTCTCTCTTCTTTATACCCTCCCATTAGGAAGCTGAGTTTGTGTCTAGTACAAAGTTCAGCTTAGTCTGAAACCTAAGTACTTCTGAATCTGAGCCTCTGCCACAATTAATTTGGTGTCCTTATCTATCACCCTTCCGTCGTGGCTACATGTGGTGTCTCCAGCTCCAGAAGAAGGTTCTCCAGCACTGTGGAAGCTTACTCTGTTACTCTCTTTAAATCTAGAAATGAGTAGATGAGAAATCAGAACAGTGAAGAAAGAGTTAACACTCTGGATTTCCAACTGGGCACAGTTTCAGTGAAAGCCTTGGTGAGTGCATGTCTGTGCTTCCCAGGGAAAAACACTTTAGCTGTGCTCTGTTGGTAGTCATAGAAGCAGTCAGGGCTGGAAGGCACCACAAGGATCAGCCAGTTCCAATCCCCCTGCCATGCCCAGGGACACCCTACCCTAGATCAGGCTGCCCACAGCCTCTGCCAGCCTGGCCCCAAACACCTCCAGGGAGGTTGTGAAGCACAGAATCACAGAATGTGATCAACCACAACCTCCCTGGGCAACCTCTCCCAGAACCTCAGCACTTCACGCTGCACAACTTAGAATCCTAGAATCAGTCAGGGTTGGAAGGGACCACAAGGATCATCTAGTTCCATTCCCCTGCCATGCCCAGGGACACCCTACCCTAGAGCAGGCTGCCCACAGCCTCTGCCAGCCTGGCCAAAAACACCTCCAGGGAGCTGGCCCCAAACACCTCCCTGCAGGGGCAACCCATTCCAGCCTCTCACCACTCTCATGCTCAACAACTTCCTCCTCACATCCAGTCTCAATCTCCCCAACTCCAGCTTTGCTCCATTCCACTACCTGACAGCCTAAAAAGTCCCTCCCCATTAGTCAATGCTCGGAAATTGTTGTCCTTGCTTAGCTATGAACTCTTCTTTCATCAGTCTGAGAATTTCTGTGCTCTGAAATGATGTAGAGGAAGTGTCTGCGTTTGACTGGGTTTCAGCCTCAGTGGCCAGTGCTTGCCTGCCCTGTGTTGTTACTGTGAGCAATGTCTGCTCCATAAAACTTCCTGTGTTGATCTATTTTTTTTGCCTAAAAAGTAAACTTTGGGTAAACACTGATTACAGCAAACCAGAGCCTGCAACCAACCCTGCCTTAGAAGGCCAACAGAAATAAAGGCAACGTGTCTGAGTGACTGTACTCTTCTTCTAGCTGTTGTTCATTTAACATTAACTTGGAATCCTGGCTTTATAATTCTGGTCAGAACAAATGTACAGAAACTACACCTGCCTGAAAATGTGTGGTTTGGCTACAGCTTTGTGATTTTAGTTCCCTCGGAGTCTACAAATTCCCTCTAAACCTGTTCAGTCTATTTTGTTCACACTGAAAGCTGCCACTGGAGCTGAGAGCTAGCAAATTCTTTCCCAGTATCCTAGTCATGTGGAAAGAGGAAGGAACCATTCTCTTTGAAAAGAATAACAGCAGTGGGCAACATAATAAGTGGGAGAAGAGGGAAGGGCATCTTCTAAAATCCAACACCCCAAATCAATACATTCAAAAATCTTTATGTTTCAGTTCCTGGGCTGTGAGACAGGGCTCTGCTGCTGCAGGCTGTGAGGCAGACTGACATCAACATTGTGGACCACTGCAGTGGTGGCATGGTGAGCACCAGGGCAGCACCCATCTATCCAGTGTGATAGGACAAGGAGCAGTGGGTGGAAGCTGCAGCACAGGAGGCTGCAGCTCAACACAAGAGGCAACTTCTTGACTGGAAAGGTCACAGAACACTGGCACAGGCTGCCCAGAGAGGCTGTGGAGTCTCCTTCTCTGGAGCCTTTCCAGGCCTGTCTGGATGTGTTCCTGTGTGCCCTGAGCTACATTGTCTGGTCCTGCTCTGTCAGGGGAGTTGGACTTAATGATCTCCTTGGGTCCCTTCCAACCCTAACATCCTGTGAGCCTGTGATCCTGCAATGTTCTGCTGGTGTCTAAAATGATTGGCCCAGATCACACAAAGTGAAGAAGATGAAAATGATGCAACACTCAGACGTTGCTATTTTTATTAAGAAGAGACACGTAAACCTTTTCAAACTTCACTTCTGAGCATGATAGAGACAGAAGCACAGAGTAGTTCTGGGGGGTGGGTGCACATACATAGTAAGCAGCATGACGATGACTATGCTGTTTAGTATAGGTCATACAGACCTAGCAACAAGACCAAATCCACTCACAAGTCTCCTTATCTTTTCCACCAGGTGAAATCTGCACTGAAGCTGTCAGTATTCTATGCTTTTATCAGCTGCATCCATGCCTCAGGCAGATTTCAATTTGGTAGCATCCTTGTAGCTCCCAGTAACACCTTAAACAGGCTCTGTTGCAACCTCTAGGTCATCCAAGATAGGCAGCCCTGGAGGACTGGACCACTACTGCTGTGTTCAGAGGAGAGCTGATCTTCAGGCAGTACCAAGCTCAGGCAGTGATGCTCTGCTGGCCAACCAACAATAGTGAGAACTTGTTGCCCAACGGTGGCAGATGTCACTGAAGTACAGGCTCACAAAGGCTCACCCTTGTAGCAGAACCAGAAAGTTCTCCTGTTGAATCTGGGGATTAATGTGCCAACAGACAAGCACCATTACACCACCTGTGGGCTTGTCCAGTTCCAAGGGTTTAGCTATAGATGGAAAAGAACTTGGAGGCTAGCAGGCTGTGGATACAAAGGTCAGCACTGTGTCTGGATGTGTGGGAACACTTACAATGAAGGGAGAGCAGGTTAGATATTCAGAATAAAGTCTTATTCTGGAACAAAAGCTCCTACAGCACAACCAGCTTAGGAACAGGTTTTTGTAGCCCACTCCTGCTTCAACAAGCTTTAGGTAAAAATGTCCTATGCTAGAAGGCAGCAGCTCACAGGTGTGTCTGCCCTGCAGACAACTCAAATCTGTGCTGGTTCTAGCAAGCCTGGACTTAGAGCCCCTCTCTGGTCCTTCAGGCAGCAGCTCAAAAGGCACATGCTGACTCAGCCTGGTGTGGTAATACTGCTTCATGGATGGGAACAAAGTTAGTTGGAGCTACCTGAAGCTCTCCTGTGCCACTCAGACCACTGTGTACCCTAAAACACCTACCGCTGTGCATGACCTGCTGTTCTTACACCATGAACACCAGCGTGACTCCCTGGCCACCAAGGAATATATGCCATAAAGTCAGCACTGGCAAGTGAGCTCAAATTCAGTTTGTTGGCATCATGAAAGCATGAGCAATGCAAGACTTGGCGTTTCCTGCTTACACTGAGTATTAACATGAAGTTGAGCAGAACCTCCCTTCACAAAAGGAGCTGCCTCAAGGGGAAATGGCTGAGGGAGATGGGGAAGGTGAAGGAAATTACTGAGCCATAGGGGATCCATTAGGTTCTAGTGAGTGGCACTGTCCTGAGCTAATGATCTCAGGAGCATACTCAGTCTGGACCAGACAAGTGTGCCTGGTACCACAGAACCCAGGTACGGCTACAGTCTCCCTCCCTTAACCTTTCTTTTTAAAAAACTCTTTCCCTTCAAAAATCTCTCTGCTGATCCCAGACAGTGCATTTGGCTCAATGCCCTAAACAATTATTCCCAAGTGGCCTCTGCATGAGAGCAGAATCAGGCCAGCTTTTAGCAAAATATCATAAAATTGAGCTTATCTGATTAGTGTTACAGAAATAGGGCAGGAAATGGCCTTCATGCACCTTCTCTTCCATCCATATCTCTGTGCCACATCAGTATAATTTCTGACAAGTTGTTTGTCTAACTTGACCTTAAAGACCTCTAGTGATGGAGACTTTCAAAACTCCCCAGGCAGCTGATTCTAGATAAACCAAGGAGTTCAACACCAGCAAATGGAACATGAATTAAGAGTCTGACCCACTTTTGTGTGCCTGAGTCATGCTAGCAAGCTCCATTTCAAAAGGAGAGGGCACTCAGCTTTGCTGACTTCCTTTTTGGAGACAGTCAGCATGTGCACAGGTGAAATTCAGTGAGTTGTGCTTCTGTGTAGAACTCAAGACATTTGCTTCAAGGCAAGCATGCAGCTGAGCACAGGCATTAAAAGCAGACTACCCAGTGGTGACTGTGCTGACAGTAGAAGGTACCAGCTATCAGAGACCAGACAGACCTTGAGTACACTTCTACAGAACCCTTCTCTGAAATGACTCTCAGATACCAGCAATGTCCTGTGATGCAGCAAAGCTTTTTGCCATTGAAAGCCAGCCTTGAGCTCTCCTCATCACTGCTTAGGGACTGAGCAGTTACTTGCATGCACTTCTGACTGTTCACAGGCTCACAGGATGTTAGGGGCTGGAAGGGACCCAAGGAGACCATCAAGTCCAACCCCCTGCCAGAGCAGGACCAGACAATCTCACACAGATCATACAGGAACACATCCAGACAGGCTTTGAAAGGCTCTAGAGAAGGAGACTCCACAACCTCTCTGGGCAGCCTGTGCCAGTGCTCTGGGACCCACACAGGCAAGAAGTTGCCTCTTGTGCTGAGCTGCAACCTCCTGTGCTGCAGCTTCCATCCATTGCTCCTTGGCCTATGGCAGGGAGCAGTGAGCAGAGCCTGTCCCCCCAACCATGACCCCCAGCCCTCAGATAGTTACAAACATTGATTCAATCCCCTCTGAGTCTTCTCCTCTCCAGACTAAGCAGCCCCAGGTTCCTCAGCTTCTCCTCCCCAGACAGTGCTGCAGTTCCCTCAGCATCCTCACAACCCTCCCCTGGACTCTCTCCAGCAGGTCCCTGTCCCTCTGAAACTGGGGAGCCCCAAACTGAAGGCAGTGCTCAAGATGAGGTCCCAGGAGGGCAGAGTAGAGGGGAAGGAGAACCTCCCTGGATCTGCTGGACACACTCTTCTTAATACACCCCAGGATCCCATTGGCCTTCTTAGCCCCCAGGGCACATTGCTGTGCCATGGATGTTCTCCACCAGCACTTGCAGGTCCCTTTCCTTGGGGCTGCTCCCCAGCAGTCCCCTCCCAGCCTGTCCATGCTATAAAACTTACTGCAGATCTGGATAGGAAAGTGAGGAAGGAGTCTGTAGCTTCTCTTGTGTAGTTCTATTAAGTACTTCTACTGCTTTATTATTTCTGTTTCCTGGATAAAAGTGACTATTTTACTTCCTCCAGTCACAGCTACAGAAAGCTTGTACTAGATGAGAGAGGCTAGGGAGTTAAAAAAAAAAATAAATCAAGAAGAAAAACAACCTGAGGCTGAATAAAGTCACAAATGGACAAATTAAGAAATTGCTGAGAGAAGGCAGGTGTTGTGCTGTGTGTTTTGGTTAGATTGTACTGCACAAAAGGCTCAAGCATACAGTGCCCTACCTGCTCCAAGCAAGCTAGGAATACATTTTATGACTAAATCCTTTCTTCTGAACTGTTAAGTTTCTCTGCAGCTCTGTTTCAAAGCTTCTCTGCTTACAGCTGTTCCTTGCTCCTTTGTATTTCATAGAATGGTTTAGGTTGGAAGGGAGCTCAAAGCTCAGCCAGTTCCAACC
>VWZI01012918.1:22184-43943 GCA_013396835.1 Psilopogon haemacephalus | reverse complement strand
GAGCTGCAGACAGTGCTGCAGGTGGGGTGTGAGGAGAGCAGAGCCAAGGGGCACAATCCCCTCCCTTGCCCTGCTGCCCAGTAATTTTTCCAGTAGAACTAATAATCCATCCCAGAAATGTCACAGTTTGCTAGTGTGAATGTTTTTGGAGTTTTGGGGGGTTTTTTTGCAGCTTCCTGGGTGAAAAAGTGCAGAGGAGACCTGAGCAACAAGAATCATTTGGGTAGAAGCAAGGATTTTCTGTGCAGGATCTGGACAGCAGCTGTTTCAGGAGCTGGTGAGATGCTGCTAGAGGACCTTTAGGTAATGCTGCCTGTTTCTCTAGATAACATCCCTTTTGCTTCTGCTGTGTCTACAGCAAAGGAAATAAGGACTTCTGTTGATTCCTCACTCTGGGAATATCCAGTTTTGTGCCAACCCTCTAAGACCATATACAGTAAATAATTCTTTATTCACACACAAGGACAGAAGTGCTCCCAAATCTTATTAACTTGATGTTTCTTAAAGCCTTCTTTTAATCCTAACAGAAAAAAAACCCCATATAATATTACAGCTATATTTGTCTTTAGCCCTACATATGTGAAACATCTTTCAGATTAAACATAGATTGAGTACTTCTACAATTTTAATTTCCCACAGGATTTACGTTTCCTTTCTCCAATTTCTTATTAACAGATTGGTCACAGAGGTCCCAACTTAAGGACTAAGACAGCAAGCTATATTTAGGTTCCCTGTGTCCTAAATCCATCAATTATAACACTAATTTTTTTTTGGGGTTTTTTTTTTTGGGTAGCCAAGACATTCTCACCTACTACAAAAGCCCTTTCAAAATAATTGTTTCAGAAATCAATAAACAAGCAAAGACACCAGACAGCAGCCTAGGTGAACACAAGAGCTTTCTGTCTCTGAAATGCAGAGAGTGAAAAAAAACTGAGATAAGCTCAAACAGGCTTTAGGAGCTCCAAAAGGGCTCTGGAAATTGTTAAGAAAATGGAAGTCTGGAGCTCCCCTAAGCATGGCCATGAAAATAACACTTAATAATAATAACAACACTTAATGCTTCTGTCTGGAGCCAAGAATTTCAAAGGATCAAGAAAATTAATAGGAACTAGTGGGAAACAATAATTGCAACAAGAGTTTGGGAAACAATAATTACAACAAGAGTTAAGAGAGCTGTGTTTAAAGTTTGAGCTGTGTGTTGAGTTAGAGGTTGGGTTAATTTGGTGCTAGTGGAGATGTGATGGCAATTGGAAATCCAATTAATCTGGAGCTTGACTGACAGTTTCCATTCCAAAGAATCCTATTCCTGAGAGTTCAGCTCTGCTGCAGCAACAGTGGAGCAGCCAAGGCTTCTCCAGCTGGCACCAGGAAATCGTCAAACACCAACTGAGAGGAGCTGTTTGGGGGTACAAACAACAGAGCAGACATGGAGGCCAACACCTTTCCTTCCAGAGAGAGCCTAGAGTCTTGCTTTCTGAGCACTGGGAGCAGCTCTGCAAGGACCTCACTGTTTATCCAGCTCTCCAAACCATTTCATTTAACTCACCCTCTGCTTCCCCAGTAGGATGTTTCATTATACCTGCCCCAGCTGCCTGTCCTTGGATGGGCACCACCTTCCCATCTGGTGGTGCTTATTTTTCTAGGCTGACTACAGAGAAAATGCAAACTGTTCACACAGAAAAAAGACTTCTCATTTCCATATAGTAAAATTCACCAGACAGGATGCCACCCTCAGGAGCACCTTCTCCACCCTCTTCTTAATTAACTGCCCCCAAACACTGTAACAAAAATGCTTGGGCACTCTCACAGCGACAGCCTGCCAGGGGAGTGATTGTCATAGTGGTGTGCTGAAGAACAGGAGGAACAGCTTCATGAGCACATGCAAAGGCAGATGTCCAAATGGCATTCCTCCTGTCAAGATGCTACTGACCTTGGGAAACTCAGACCATCATGCCTAGCCATGTGTACTGCACTGAATGTACACTACATCTGTGAATTCCAGTGATGGACTGGCACAAAACATCACCTACTGAGCTGGTCCACAGTGGTGCAGCTTTATTCACTGTGGTGCCAGCTGGCTAGTGTGCACAGACATTTTTCCTGGCTTTAAGGCAGTGTGATTTCCAGGCTACAAGAAGAATGCTTCACAAACCTGCCTCTCAGACCTGTGGGCTTGACCATTTGGTACTTTCAGCAACCTTAGGAAGGAGGACTTCAGCTGTCTCTAGTCCACTTCTGAGATATTCCTGTAAACTTTATCCTGGTTAAGTGAGAAACCTTTTGAGAGCAATTGGTGCCCAGTGACACACGTTGCTTATTTCCAAGCAGAGCCACAGATCTGTGTGACTTGCACTATCCCCCTTTCTAAAGAAGGATGTAAGAAAGCCTTTTGTTCCCTGTGCATCATCCATCTTTGAAGCACACCATCTGATAACACCGACACTTTAGGACACAGTGTACAACCAGGAAAGTCTGCAACAGCTACAAATAACATCTGTGGTTTTAAAGCATCCAACAGGAGATTAGGGCTAAGCTCTGGCAGGACACTTACATAACTGCAGCTGATTCACAGAATTGCCAGGGTTGGAAGGGACCTCAAGGACCACCCAATTTCAACACTTTCCACTAGATCAGGTTGCCCAGAGCCACATCCAGCCTGGCCTTACAAACTTCCAGGGATGGGGCTTCCAACGCCTCTTTGGGCAACCTGCTCCAGTGTCTCACCACCCTTACGGTGAAGAGCTTCTTCCTAACATCTAACCTAAATCTCCCCTCCTCTAGCTTGGATTCACTCCCCCATGTCCTGTCACTACCTAACACCCTAAGAAGTCCCTCACCAGCTTTCTTGTAGGTCCCCTTCAAATATTGCAACACCACAGTAAAGTCTCTGTAATTCTGTAATTGTTTCCAAAGCAGGAAAAAATTTGTAACCAATGAAGTACATGTGGGAAAACAGTTTAAGTCTTTATGAAAATCACCTAGCACATATGCACACCACAAAGACAATGATCAAGGTAAGTAAGCTTCCTACTATTAGCAAAGCCCAAGGAAGCAGGTCCCATAATGACATGCTTCTTGAAAGCTTCTGTCTCCTTCAGATAGCATTCATCAGTGCAGCTCTCTATTACATTCAGTAGCACTCATTAGAGCTCCTCTTGCCAGGGCTGAGCAATTGCTTTTTGATTATTGATTACTCTGATGGTGGCTCTAACATTAACTCAGAGGGGGTGCAAAAGTTCAACCATTAGAGATTCCTACGAGGAGTGGAGAATTGGCTTGAGACATTTTAATGATGCCCTGTAGCTCTGAATATGGGCTGAGATTTGTTGAAGGGGCTCTTATTAAGGGAATAGAAGGAAACTCTGGATAGTCAGTTCATAACCTCACACCTGTCTCTTGGATCTGAGGCAGTCCTGTTGCTGAATTTGATTGAAACAGGGCAGAAATGAGTTATCCTGTAGTTAGTTGTGTTTCAGAGGGGGGTTCTTATTGAAAACCTCCTGCAAATGTCAAACCTGCCACTCTACTCATTTTAATGGACTTTTCTTCACACTACCCAGCTAGAAGTAAAAGGAGAAAGGTGAACATCCCAAATTTTTCACTCTGGCATCCAATTTCTGTCAAGCTAGTAATAGGCTTTCCTATAGTCTAAGTGTCTTGGGCTTTTTTGGTTTGCTTGTTTAAGAGTTAGGACTAAGCCAGAAAATAAACTAAAATCAGCAAATTACAAAAGAGCAAAAAAAAAAAATAAATCTGCCTTTGTTGTTCTTAGTTTGCCCTACACTGTGAAGCCTTCTGGGGGCAGTGAAACACACACCTGTCCTGGCTGCAACACAGTCAGAAACTCTTCCTGCAAAGCCAACTGCAAGCATGGAGAGACCTGATCTATTAGAAACACCCTGGGCTGGCAACTCTGTGAATTTAAAGTGATAAAATGAAAGGCTCATTTGACAGCAGTTGCAAACCTCTCCTTTAACTGACCCCTCCACAGTTGTGCATGTTTAGATAGAATGCTAAGGGCTATGAACAGTGCAGGAAACAGACATCTCTTTTCTCTCTGTAATCATAGAATGGTTTAGGTTGGAAGGGACCTTCAAAGATCATCCAGTTCCAACTCCCTGCCATAGTCCCTGTCATTCTCTCTGGGAGAGCTGCTGGTAAGCTCCATCCTCAGTGATGTTTGGCTGTGTAGCAAGGGAGGGGATTCTGCCCCTTTACTCTGCTCTCGTCAGACCCCACCTGCAGTACTGTGTGCAGTTCTGGAGCCCCCAGCACAGGAAGGACATGGAACTGCTGGAGAGAGTCCAGAGGAGGGCCACAAAGATGATCAGAGGGCTGCAGCAGCTCTGCTATGAGGACAGGCTGAGGGAGTTGGGGCTTTTCAGCCTGGAGAAGAGAAGGCTTTGAGGAGACCTTATAGCAGCCTACCAGTATCTGAGGGGAGCCTACAGGAGGGCTGGGGAGGGACTGTTCACAAGGTCTTGTAATGACAGGACGAGGGGGAATGGGTTCAAATTGGCAGAGGGGAGATTTGAATGGGATGGTAGGAAGAAATTCTTCACAGTGAGGGTGGTGAGGCACTGGCACAGGTTGCCCAGGGAGGTTGTGGCTGCTCCCTCCCTGGATGTGTTCAAGGCCAGGCTGGATGAGGTCTTGAGCGACCTGATCTAGTGGGTGGGAGGTGTCCCTGCCTGTGGCACAGGGGGGTTGGAACTGGCTGAGCTTTGAGGTCTCTTCCAACCTAAACCATTCTATGATTCTATGATGCAATGAGCAGTGTGAGGAGAATGCAAATTATGATCCAGATGGAAGACCCTGTTGCAATCCTTGGCTGTCTTAACACAAACACATGCAAATCTGTCTACATGCATTTGGTTTGCTCCGAGGTTGCTTTCTGTGCTGTACAGCCCCTTTCATACTTTCATAGGGATACCAAGAAGTCAGGTTTCACGCAGCAGATTCCTGCCTTTGCTGCAGTGCTGCTTTCGATACGTACCTACAGATGCTGGCATTTCTCCCCACTGTAAAACAGTCTCCTTTGTGAAGTGCCCATATATGTCAATGTAGATGCCTTCATCTTCATAGGTGAGCAAAAGCTCCATTCCGCTGGTGTTGGGGAGGATGATAATGGCATGTGGGCGAATAGTCCCCTGGATCTAGAAACAGATTTTACTGAGAGTTATAGCAGAAAGTGGACTGCAGTTTTAGTGACCACATCAATCTAACCAGCTTGGCAGAGCAATAAAAGCAACTGGAGCTCATGGAAAGTGAAAGAAATGCCTGTTTTCAGGAAGGCTGTGTGGTTTGCTAGCTGGCCCCTGAAACAGGCTTTCTCCCCTCCTCCCCATTTTGATTGTGAACAGTAGGAGGCTTGCCAGCAAATCCACATTCAATATTCCACTTTACATTTACCAGTATGAATTGGTATCAAGAAGCCATGGAGCCACCGAGACACAATAATATTTACTTACTCACAAAACACTTGCATTACATAAACAGAAGAAAAGTGAAATGGATTTGAATTCACAGCTGTTTTAGAAGATGCTGGAAGGACAAAAGCTTCCAGGCAATCAGTGCTTTCACTTTCCATGATGTTTCCCTCTCCCCAGTTCACAGGCTAAAACCTGTACACGTATCAACATTTACTGCAAGTTCAGAAGTTACCTGGACCTCTCAAATACAAGCTTCCCTCCTTCCCTTCCCACATCCTTTACTAGCAAAGTTCCCCCACTCAGTGCTGCTCAGCGCACGCTTTCTGCATGCCACAGGAACGGTGCATTTCACGCACACGGAGTACCTTAACAGCTGTTGAAATGCACCAGCATCTCTCCCAGAAGCCAACGTGCCCCAAGTGAAAAAAAAAACCAAACACCCCAGGAAGTCTAAGTATACAACCATGAAGGTGGGGTTCTATGAAAGCCTTTGGGAAAGAAGAAGAGGACAGCCTTAAAAACAGAACAGAAAGCCCAAGAACAAAACATTTCCTCGTTTAAAGCACTACTGAAGACAGGATGCTAAACGGGCAGCGACACGCCTGCAAGTGGCATTTCTGTAGGAAGCAGATGACTGGAGGGCTACACCGCTTTGCCCAGGCAGCAGCAGACACACTGACGCACAGGGTAAGGGCACAAGGAACAGTAAAGAAGCAGCGAAGCTGTACTTGCCCAGCTGAGCACACTCAGGCCAGCCACTTGAGTCCGTGCCTCTGCAGCAACTATCCGCAGCACTAGGACGGGGATCCAGAGCCGCAGAGCAATTTTAATGCGTTGCCTTGGAACTCGCATGAGCGACCGAAGCAGGTAAGAGATGAAGAAAGAGGTGGGGAACCAGGAGAGAGAGGCTACCACAAAGCAAAGAGTATCTGAAGTCAGCCTGCTAAAGTCTAGTAGTCTGTTGCCACCACAAAGCTCCTCCAGAGAAGCATCCGATCCTAGCAGGTGCTCTTTAAAATGACAGAACACCAAAAAAGAGAGAGGCACTCTAGCAGCAGATTTATTTCAGGTCTAAGGCTCTAAAGGGAGAGTTTATTTTTAGTGCATGCTAACTTTTGGGTTGAAGAGTGCAGGCGAATGAAGTCAGTCTTAAAGGTGCCCCACATATTCGGGGAGTCGCTTGGGAAATCTCCCTCATCTGCTACATGATTACGTTTGCAGCCTGGTGAAAAAAAACGAAGCCTCTAGGAAGGTTCACTTTTTTTTTTTTTCTTCTGCCTTTCTCATCTTGGGCAATTATGCTAATGATCTTTTTGACAAGTCATTATTCACCTTGCCTAGCAACCAGCTTTCAGGGTTGGCGTGCAGGCACCAGGCTTACATTTATGCGTTGATGGGAATTTTTCCATCGTTGCATAGTTAACAAAGCTGCTAATTGCCAGATGAAGTAAGCCCTCTAAGAAAACAAATATTAAAGCCCTTTAAAAAAAAAAAAATTCTATAGAGAAACAAACAAACAACTCCAAAAGTTTGTTTGGAACACCTACAAAAGTGATGTTGCATGAAACAGCCACCCTCAAACACCGTGTCCATCAGGGACAGGCCTGACAGAATGGGAAGGCTGTCACTTGTCAGGGCAGCAGAGTGATCAGGTGGCTTGCCCAGCAGATGTGAGGTTTCCTCTGGTTTGAAAACATGGGAGAAAAAGTAGAGAGAAATAAACTTAAAGATAGCAAAAGGGTTCAAGGTACAGGCTGCAACGTGCAGAACTGGATGAGATTCCTTCACATCTCCTGAATGTGAGTGTGGGACACGCTGCCTTGGGATGCAAGGATGCCACAGCACCCAGATGTGCTCACCCTCACCCTCTGTCCAGCTTTGTTGACTTCAGGGAGGTTTTCAAGTGTGCAGGCAAGTTCCCTTGCCAGAAGCCCCCATCAGACTGGAGCCAAGGGGGCCTGCTAGTTTCCTGGACCTAAGCCCCAGGTTTCTCTGGCTTTCAAAAGAACTGTTGGGAATAGCTAAAAATCAAGCAAGATTAAAACCATAGCACAGACTTCATGTTTGCCAGTCATTCACTTCAGGGGAATGAACTTTGCTGTCACCTGAGTAGAGATTTAGTGATCACCATCACTTCAATGAACAGATCTACAAAGCAGTAGATCAAGCTGAAATCAACCTCCTCATGCTGCCTTCTGGGCAATCTAAAGAGAGAATTCTGAGGAAGATGTCAACATTCTTTTGAATCTAGGGACTGGTTTCACTGGCAACTGAACCATCAGATTAGGCTGTAAGTTGGGTTTCTTCAAAGTCCTGACTGAAAGACAAATCCCATTTTACACACAGAGCCTGGATCAGTGATCATGTGAAACTAATGCAACTTTGCTTCACGGTAAAGAGAGAGATTATTCACAGGTGCACGTGTCCCTGGCTCCCCCAGCTACAGGCACTCAGTGCTGCAAGGGTAACCTGGAGCAAGATCAAAATGGTGCAACAGTTGTTGTAACCCAGGCCAAATTTCAGCTCAGTTCAGTGAGAATTTAGTTCAGCTTGCTAGCAAGACTGAAAAGCACAGTGGCAGATTGTAAAAGTCACCTAGATTCATGTAGATATTATTGTGTCTTTGATTGCTCAAGAAGTTCTCACATTTCCAGGATACATCAATTAAAAAATATTCCTGTTCATACAACAGGTGGACATCAAAGCATTAAAACTGATAACTCTAAACATGATAAAAGCCTTTTAACAAAACTCCAGTGTTACAAAAGTATGTGAGAATTGGTTTTCTGTCAGCTGGCAGACAGTAATTATTCTCTTACCCTGCCTTTTGAAATACAGGACAACTCTTAACCTGATCATTATCAAAGAGCAGAGGCATTTATGTGATTTTTTTGGGGACTATCTTACGTGTGTTGGAAGGTACAGGTCATACACAGATCCAGAGTCCACGTCGATGGCATGAAAGCCTACAAGTGAGCCATAGATGACTTTCAGTCTTTGGCCATTCTCAACAGTCAGGTCAACTGACAGTGGCTTGTGATGAAGTGAGGTAAAGGACTGGGAAAAGAAAAACACACACTTATGGAACACAGTGCAGCTGCTGGTTCACACATTTAAATATACAACCTTAAGAACGTTCCAAACTCCTGAGTTAGATATCTGGGTTTGTTAAATAGTAGGTAAGGAGCTAAGTATCCTTCACCCAGAGTTGCAAGGAGAGCTGGGGAGAACTCACCTCTGGTTTGAAAGAAAAAAACACCCACATTCTGGGTAGGCAAAAAGGAGGCTGAGCATCTTTTTTTTTGAGGGAAATCAGCACCAATGTTGTGAACTCTAATGCACATTTTGGCACAGTGCTGAACCAAATTCTTGCCACCCAACAGAATGCTGGCTGGTATCCTTTTCTGCCTGCCATCTCCAGAGTGTGTTCCAATCATACAGAAACATCTCACAGCAACATGCAGGCTGGCAAAGCCCCTCAGGAGCACCAAGCACAACCTAGAACCTTACCTTAAACCATAGCCCTAAACACCACATCCAAACCATCCAGGCTGGGGGACTCCACCACCTCCCTGGGCAGCTCATTCCAGTCCCTGACCACTCTCTCTGTGAAAAACTTTTTCCTAATGTCCAATCTAAACCTCCCCAGCCTCAGCTTGAGGCCATTCCCTCCTCTTCTGTCTCCAGTTCCCTGTGAGCAGAGCCCAGCAGCAGCCTCTCCACAATGTCCTTTCAGGTAGCTGCAGACAGCAATGAGCTCTGCCCTCAGCCTCCTCTGTTTTCACACCATCCCCAGCTCCCTCAGTTGCTCTTCATCAGATTTATTTTCCAGGCCCTTCCCCAGCTTCGTTGTCCTCCTCTGGACCTGCTCCAACTCCTCCACTGCTGGCTCCTGCATTGCAGTGCCCAAAGGTGAACACAACACTCAAGCTGTGGCCTCACCAGAACAGAGTCCAGGGGCACAATCCCCTCCCTGCTCCTGCTGGACACAGCATTTGTAATACAAGCCAGGATGGCATTGGCCTGCTTGGGCACACTGCTGGCTCACACTCACTGCCCTGGGCACACTGCTGGCTCACACTCAGCTGCCCTGGGCACACTGCTGGCTCACACTCACTGCCCTGGGCACACTGCTGGCTCACACTCACTGCCCTGGGCACACTGCTGGCTCACACTCAGCTCCTGGGCACACTGCTGGCTCACACTCAGCCCCTGGGCACACTGCTGGCTCACACTCAGCTCCTGGGCACACTGCTGGCTCACACTCAGCCCCTGGGCACACTGCTGGCTCACACTCAGCTCCTGGGCACACTGCTGGCTCACACTCAGCTGCCCTGGGCACACTGCTGCCTCACACTCAGCTGCCCTGGGCACACTGCTGCCTCACACTCACTGCCCTGGGCACACTGCTGGCTCACACTCAGCTCCTGTCTATTATAGTCCCCAGGTCCCTTTCTGCCAGCAGCTCTCCAGCCACACTGCCCCAAGCCTGGAGCACTGCTTGGGGTTGTTGTGCCCCAAGTGCAGGACCTGAGATTTGGCCTTGTTGGAGCTCATCCCATTAATGCTGGCCCATGGACCCAGCCTATCCAAGTCCCCTCCAGTGAGCTGCATTTTCTTCAAAAGAATACTTATGTTTTCATTAACAGGAAATAAATGTTAGACAAAGCAACAGCAAGCAAAGAGTAGATGAGAGCCAGTGAAACATCTGAACTGAAGTGAAGCTTCACTTACCTTAAAAGCCATGAATTTGTGATAAGGCTTCGGAGCCCAAGCATAAACCTCCACTGAGTTTTTCAAGGCAATTACAAGGAATTTGATTCTCTCGTATTTTACTGTAATACAAGAACAATTCCTTAGGTACTCGACAGGTGCTTCAATCAAAGACCATCTCATCACATGAAATAACTTCAATGTAGTACTTGCAGAGGCAAGACAGTACCCAGCGAGGGAGACTGATGGATTCTGGACATCAGTGTTTAATTTCACCAGTGACAATAGCTTGACTGAAAACCTGTAGTTTGTTTGTTCTCAGTGAAGCCAGATGATTGCTAACAGCATTTATGCCCTGCTTTTTAAGCATCTATGAATAAAATCTTAGCCTGGCCCTGCAGCTAAGCTAAGCTACTCAGAGTGTGAACACTCTGCTGGTTGTGAGTAAGCTGCTGCAGGAATGGTGGTTGTTGGCTGAACAGTTTAGTTGTGCTCTGCAGGATGAATTTCCATTGGGCTGTTCGTGCGTGGGGTTAAATCCCCACGTGCTAGTGTGGGCGTAGGACTCCCATGCTTCTGGGATGAGTAAGCACTGAAGAGATGAACAATTTCTCTAAGCTGACTGAGGTCATGCTGAGTCCAATGAAAACACAGGGAGAGAGAACACACAGCACTGAAAGCTAAGGCTTCTTGGACATGGTGTTCTCACTCTGCCAGAGGCCAGCATCTGCTTTGGAAACAGAATGCTAAGGTATCCCATCCCAACCTCTGAGTAGTCACTGTCTGCTGGGCAGGGATCTTTCCAAGGTGCAGATGTTAGGCTGCTGAAGCAAGGGTCACTTTCTGAGGGGCCATGCTGGCTTAAGACAGCCTGCTCTCACAAGTCCCCCAAGCTTCAGCAGCCTTTGCTGCTTACAAAAGGAGCAGTTCACACTGTCTGGACACAGAGTAGAGGCACAAAGAGTGAGTAGGGATGGACACGGATCAGGAAAATCTCACGTAGGCAGAGAAAGCAGAAAACTCCAGCAAAATGCAGAACAGCACTTCCTTTTCCTCTTCTACCTGGACAAAAGGCTGTAAAACTGTCCTGGTATGGGCATGAGTATTGCCCAGAGTTGGTCCACTTCCTGGGGTTCCCCTCCCCCTTCTGTTATAAGGTCCAGAGGTGGGTTGCAGGGGGGTCACACCACATGGCCCTGGAACGAGGAAGTCTTGGGCTGCACGCACAAGTCACTTGCACGAGTCAGGTTATCTGTGCTGCCTCTCAGGGTGTTGGAACCCACCCCTGGGCGCGGGACTATTTTGAACCAATTGGCCATTCAGTGGATGCTAAGTGCCTATTGGTCAGTTCCACCCTCCCCTAATGGGGTAGTTAAGGGGGTGCAACGGCCCTTAGCTCTTGCTTCTTCTCTCTCCCACCGCCGGGAGGAACTCAAGCGTCACACCCCATCCAGCAGCGGCCACGTGCCTTGCAGCCAGCGGCAGAATAGCAGGGTTTGGAAAGCGGCAAAGGCAAACTTCTCTCTTTTCCCCTCTTATTCGGGATAAATCCTCCTCCTCTCCTCTTTCTCGGGAAGAAACATTGTATCCAGCACGCATTTTGTGGGCTTTTATAGGCACGGTTAGGATCACTTTGTATTAGGCTCTCTGTTCTCTAAGTTCTGACTGTTTAAACTGTTTAATTCTGTGTTTCAAGTGATTTTGTGTATTTATCCTTGCCAATCGAGCATCCAAAGAACCCGGGGGGACTATTCTGGACTCCCCCACGATTATTAATAGTAATTAAAAATTGATAATCGCAACAAAAACTGTCCTGGAAGGGCACAAAATCCTGCCAAATTAGTTCCAACCCCTGCTCTCCTCCTGTCCCAGGTCAGGGAGTTGATGGGTGTGAGTAGAATGATGGAGGGTTTGGCCTCAGCAAAGCCCCAGGGGCTAAGTACTTAGCACATAAGCAATCAGGTGTCTTGTGCTGCCCCTCAAGTGCCTGGGTGGACACCCAGGCACAGGACTTTGAGTTCCTTGGCCAAAACAAAGTGTGCCAGTGCCTATTGGCCAGCTTCGCTTTCAAAATAGTGTATTTAAGGGGGGGATTTGGAGCTGTTCCCTTTTCCCTGCTGCCTTCACTGGGAGGGGAGGTCTATTGGCAGCTCTGTCACGGTGGGCACCTGTTTGCAGGGTGTTGTGCAGCTTGCACCAGCAGCCAGCAGCAAGGCAGCTCCTTCCTCCTCCTCTACCAGGAAACTTTGCATCTATTGCATCAGTGAGTACAGGCTAAGGCCCCATAGGCGTGCTTAGAATTTCCCCTGTTACCTGGTTCCTATTTTCCAAGTTCTGGCTGTTTAAGCTCTTTAATTCCGCATTTATAAATAACCTTTGTGTAATTGCTTCTTGTCGACCAAACATCCAAAGAACCTCGGGGAATTTTTCCAATTTTAGAATATATTAATCATTAAAATTAATATTAATTTAAAATTATTGATAATTCATAAACAGTTATTATTAATCAAAACAAAACCCAAAGGTCAAGGTAGAAGGAGGTTCATCAAGATAGAAGGAGGTTCATCAAGAGAAAAATGCCAGCAGCTGTTTTGCCAGAGAAGTAAGAGTGGCCTGCCATAGGTAAACACTGAAGCTCCTACCAAATGTTTGCCTAACTTGAAGACAGCTTTCTTTTCCCTTTGTAAAAAAACCACACCAAACCCAAACATGTGGAACTGAAGTGGAATATGTGGGTGCTTAGCTATAATCACACGGAAAAGTAACAGCACACATCTCTCTCAGGGTGTCTCCTGGATTTCACCCTTATTGCTTTTAAAGCCATTAGACATAAAAGCAAAAAAAAAGCCCAGCAGGGTATTTGTGAGAACTCAGCACCCTGCTGTCTCCTGTGCTCCTCTCTCAACCATTTCTCTACTGGACTCTGAACAGTTGCACTTTCCTACATCATTTTTCAGCAAAGCAAAACCTGTGCTCTCTGTATTGCTCCTCCTCATGCAGTTAAATGACTGCCGCTATCCCAGGACTGATGCTTGCCTCAAAGAATGAACTGCCTGAAAACCAAAGGAAAGCAAGAGGTTATCCCAGCTGCTATGATATAGTTTCCAGTGTGTAGTTTAAACAAAGCTCTGCTTAAGTCTTTATGGTCCTGTTGTAGCTTTTTGTGTGAGAGCGCCACGGACTGAGATTATTCTACTTTGCTTTGTTTCTAAGGAAAAAAGTCAGTAAAATAGTAACACTCCCACTGAATTGCAAATGAAAATGCAAAAAGGTTGTATTTAAAGAAGTGCAGGAACATAGAATCATAGAATTATAGAATCAGTCAAGTTGGAAGAGACCTCCAAGCTCACCCAGTCCAACCTAGCGCCCAGCCCTAGCCAATGGCACTCAGTGCCCATTCAGGCTTTGCTTCAACACCTCCAGGGATGGGGACTCCACCACCTCCCTGGGCAGCCCATTCCAATGCCAATCACTCTCTCTGTGCAGAACTTCCTCCTAACATCCAGCCTGAACCTGCCCTGGCACAGCTTGAGACTGTGTCCCTCTTGTTGCTGGTTGCCACTGAGAAGAGCCCAACCCCACCTGGTTACAACCTCCCTTTAGGTAGTTGTAGAGAACAATGAGGTCTGCCCTGAGCCTCCTAATACAGATAGAGGATATATGAGAATTCCCCCCAAGCAAACCAAAAACCACCACCAAAACCTCAGTGCTCATTTTCTCCCCTCCTCTGCTGTCTCCCATTTAAGCCCACATGGGGCCAGATTCACTGTGGCTGGTGGCCTTGGAGGGCCTGCAGGACATCTGCCTACATGGTTAGCAGGTAAGGATCCCTCTGGGGAGTTGGAGAGGCTGGAGAAAAGAGAGAAATTGACCTTGCTGCTTAAAGTGTTTACAGGACTATGGGATTGAGTAACACCATTACGGTATCTGGGGGCCATCAGTTCATCCCCTGGGGTGGATCTTGGTCTTTGTAGTTTTCTTGAGAAATCTGGGATAACCTGGAACCCCTCAAACCATGACAGATCCTGAGACAGGGATGAGCTGCAGCACATCCAATCTGATCTACCTATGAACTGCGACAGATACAATTTACTGGTGCTCTACTAGTCTGACCTCTTAACGGTTACTCTGGACCAGGGGGGAAGCAGAACAGCACAGAGGTAGAAACCATCAGTCCAGTTAAAATATTTGGTAGCTACAGAACAGCTAAAACATTGAGGAACAGGCCAGGGCTGGCATTCCCTTCTCCCAGCCACCAGAGGAACACCACCTGGTAACTGTGCAAAGAAGAGATGCTGCCTGGAATGAGAGGGAGCAGAGCACCTGCCACATTTACAAGGTCTGGAAAGAAGCTGGAGATACTCAGTCCAGTATAATCCTGAAACAGGGATGAAGGAAAACGCCAGTGCCATGAGATGCAAAACAAGGACTGAGCAGCTCTTCAAGGAGGAAACAAAAGCTCCTTACCAACTTTGTAGTGCACGCAGCCTTCCAGGTCACCCACAGACACCCAGCCCTGCCGCTTCTCCACCTCTGGGTCGTTGCGCAAGATCTTATTTCTCAGCCAGGATAAGTAATACACCCTCAGCTTGTTCTTCTTGCCTAGGGGTTGCAGAAACAGGCAGACACAACACCTGCACTCGCTGAAGTGCCAACTTTCAAAAAACCCCTAGAGTTTTGTGACCTTGGGCAGAGCAGGTCTGTGTGCCTAGTCAAGAGGACAGAAGAAAAGCCCTGTGTGACGGTGACACATGGGAGGGAACTGGAACAGGAGCAGTTCTATGGCATTTAGCAGGTGCACCTACCTTGTGACTCCAGCTCCCTGCAAGATTTTCACACCTGAGTGTCCCTCAGGACAATGAATAGGTCTCTTTAGATCCTGTATTATCAGAAACTCTTTGTTGTGAAGGAAGGGACACAGGTGGCAGCCTACAATGGCCAGTTTCAGTAAGTGGCTCCTTTAGTTCTAATTAAGTGACAATCTTCATTAGTAGCAGCTACTTTGTTTTGGATGCCTTTCCAGGTGAGAATCACTTTGCCATCTTCCATCTCAATCAGTCCTGGTGTCGCTTTGGTTTGCCAGTGGATACAGCCAGCACTGCAGTCTGAGCTCACAGCTTAGCCTAAAGAGAAGGGCTGGGTGTGTCACACAAACAACACACACCACCTACCACCGTCAGTCTGGCTTGGGAACAAGGAGCTGTCATTCCTTGCTGGACCTGACCTTGTTAAGTACTAAGCCCCCTCTGAGACCACACTCATCATGCCTTAGCACCTGGCAGGGCAGAAACCAAGGTGTTTATCAGCAGAGGCTGCAGACACCCCTCCATTTGACCTTCCTGATGCTCTCACACTGTAGATCACACTCCTGTTACTGCTCCTACATCTTGTTAAACCTAGAATTGAGGTTATTTTGTGATATTTTAGTGTCATTGTTCTTAGATAAATGCTCGCCCATCACAGAAAGACGCAGAGACTGACAAACTGTAACTTGCCCAGAGTTAATTTTAAAGAGGTGAAAGACTTCATACTTCCCACAAAGCCTCTCACCCATTAACCAGGTAGTGCAATACCCCAAAGCCTCTCCAAAGTCAGAATGCAAATGTTAAAAATTGAAGAGAGTTTTCCTATTAACGAGAATAACTACCCTGTGATTTTCTGTAAGAGGAAATTCATCAACCTAGTTTATAACCTAATTTATCTTTTTAATTGCTTCCCAACCCAACGCAGGTCAGACACTTTTACATGCTGAACTAACCTGATATAGTAATTAGCACATTGAGTCCTTCCAGAACATCCATTTGCTGGAATCGTCTCCTCGTTATCAGTGTATAAACTCTTCCTTGCCCACTTCTGTCCAGCAGCCACAATCCATTCTCTGTTCCCACCAGTAAATTTACTCCTGTTGATACACAAAAAAAACCCCAAGCTGCATAAATCCCCTAATGACTCCGAGGCCATGGAGTATTCATTGTCTGGAGAGCCCATTCTTATTTAGTCTCACTTAATGGCACCTGATAACTTCTCTGTGGCTCTGTGGATGACCTCCAGGAAAATTTAATAGAAAAAAAAAGAAAGAAAAAAAAAAAGAATCTCACTGTTAGAGTTTTTAGCCATCATAACATTAGTATGTTATGATGGCTAAAGTTAGTATATAGTATTATAAGTTAGTGACTTCGACATCAGTGCTGATTTTAAGAGAAAGGAAAATGCTTTGTGAACTCAAACTTTTCAGGTGACCTCACTAAGTGACTGTGAACACTGTGGAAGTGCCAGTCCAGCACCACTCCACTGGCAACACAGGAGATCCAACTAAATCTAAGAGCCCCTAGGAACACCCCCTCTAAACACAGCAGTCACAGTAGGACTAAACTTGTGGGAAGAAGTGCTGCTGTTAGGAGGCTCTGATTGAAAATGGGTCTGGCTTGTGAGAATGCTTCCAAACGCCAAATTAAAGTGAATCCACCTGCAACCAAACTGCTCCCAAGGAAGTGAAGGCTCCAGTGGGTTGCTGACATCACAGAACATAGTCAATTGTGTTCAGCTGGCATGACAGCTACGATTCCTAGTCGGTGGATTCTAAAGAAACCAGGAGGTATCTTGCTGTAACAAGAAGCCTCCTCTGTGGGTGATGCTCTGACGGGTACCTGGTGCTCTTCAGCCTCAAAGCACATTTAATTACAGACCTCACCACGCAGCTCTGTTCTTAATTTAAAATCTCAAGCTCCTACAAACATGAATTACTCAAAATCTGTGAAGCTGTAAGCTGGAAATCCACACAGCACCCTGTAGTGCATTAACAAAAGTGTGTCCAGCAGGTCTAGGGAGGTTCTCCTCCCACTCCGCTCTGCCCTGCTGAGACCACACCTGGAATGCTGTGTCCGGTTTTGGGCTTGCCAATTCAAGAGAGAGTCCAATGGACTGCAAGACTTGAACATCTCTCCTGTGAAAAAAGACTGAGACACCTGAGGCTGTTTAGTTGTGAGAGGAGAAGGCTGAGAGGGGATCATATTAACATCTATAAATATCTGAGGACTGGGTGTCAAGATGAAGGTGCTGGTGGTGCCCAGTGATAGGACAAGCAACAGTAAGTAGAAGCTAGAACTCAGGAGGTCTCACCTCAACATGAGCAGACACTTCTTTACTGTGAGGGTGACAGAGCACTGAACAGGCTGCCCAGAGAGGCTGTACAGTGTCCTTCTCTGGAGACTTTCAAAACTTGTGTGGCCTGCCCTAGGTGACAGGTGTCCTAGGTGTCCTAGGTTTTGGCAGGGGGGTTGGACTTGATCTCTGGAGGTCCCTTCCAATCCCTAACATTCTGTGCTTGCTTTGGATAATGTTTTATCTACTTCATTCATTCTCCATTCCAGACTCAAAAAGTGAGGAGAAGTCTGGGTGAGTCCTGTATAATACACCTGTCCTTCTGAAGTAGAAGATGATGACAACAACTCAAGAGCTTAGCTAGTGTGAGGCTGGGACCAGGTCTACAGTTGCTGGAAACTGCTTTGACTACACTCATCTTCACTTTACAGCATATGAAGCTGACCCTGTCAAAATGGTGATCCAGAAAGGTTCTGAGCAAGCACTGACAGCAGGAACTTAGGAAGCAAAGCTTTTGGCAAGACTGACACCCGACCTGCTGCTTCAGATACTTGGAACACCTAACACACAGGACAGCAAAAGGCTTCAGTTTGGGATTGTTTCCACTGAGTCAGTGCTTGGTGTGATCAGCTGTACTCGTACACAGCTAAGACAAGAATAACCACCATGAGCCACATAAGTTACTAACACATTTGCAACTTTTGGCTCTTCCAGCAAGCACAGTTTCAGTTTGGTGCTCAGTCAAAACATATTCTGATGCACAAAATGCTTTGCACCTCTAAGTCCTCTGTTTGCCATCTTCCACCGGTGCCACACGAGTGACACAGGTGATCCACCCCAGGACTTCCTGACGGGAGAGCTGCAATACGGCTGTGAAAGCTGCCTTGCATGTTCTGCCAGCCTCTCCTCCTGCTGGCTTCTCTCTGTACACATGCCCAGAGACTACAGAGCTCACCCCACAAAGCGGCACAAAGGACCTCTGAGTTGAATTTCTTCTTGTATTTACGGATTTCTGGACTGTCGCTCTGCGGGCGGATGTTGGTTGGGTTGACGTTGACCACGGAGCCCTTCCTTGCATTTTCTCTCCTGACAGGCTCAGGTTTTGCATTGGGTGCTGGAAAGAAGCACACATGCAGTCATGAAAAATGTGACCGCTTGGCTGCATCTCACATTCGACCATAATGAAAGGAACCTCAGAGGGGCGAGAAAACAGCAGCATTGCACAGCTGGAGGGAAAAACCCCACACATCTGGAAAATTCCTCTGGCATTCCAGAAGCACCAGGAGAGTAAGCAAACCACAGAGGGAAGAAAGGCAGGAACCGTACAGTGAAAATTCACAGCAGTGTAGAGCTTCAGTTTCTGCAGCTGTTAGTGGCAGTTTTGGCCTGGAAGCAATAAGCCCTCCTCACCCTGAAAACAAAAGAAGCCAGGGGTGGCATTTCATGAGAAGTGTAAACCATACTCACGAGAACTACAGGAAGGTCCTACTGGACTGGTGGGAGGGGTGATTGGCAGAAGCCTAGGGTCTATGAATGAAGTGAAGGATGTTGTAGATGATGTACTGCTCTTTGAAGGTGTGCCTTCTGTGCATGGAGTCTACAAGGGAAAAGAAGAGCTGCTTCAGGAAGGCGATGCCAGGGGAGCAGCCAGGTTCAGAAGAAATGGCACTGGCATACTCAGAAATGATGGACAGTCTTAAAGCAGGAGACACGTGGGGCAAATTCAGTGAGAGAAGAGGAGGGCTGAGCAAGGAGTCATGCTGGGATGCCTGTGCTGGCACTGCACTGAGGTAACCAGTGCCCAGCAGAAGAGCACCTCCATTACTCCCTGCTGCCTTGTCTGCAGCAGAGCATTGTTCAAATGCTGTTGCCTCAACTGAGGCAATCCCTAAGGTGAGCCCTGGCAGAGCTGTTATCTGCCTCCGGTCACACACTTCTCCCCAGGAGCCCCCTGTGCTCCTCTGGGGCTGCTGGGACACGCTGCTGTGGCCCCTGTATGCTTTCCTCTGGCACTTGGATGGAATAAAGCAGGGACAATGAGCAGGAGCCAAGAGCACTGCACTGCTGATGTGACAGGTAAAGAGGCAGAGGCTATGTGCCCTTCTAGCTTGTATAAAGGGGAGATAAAAAAGGAAGGAAAGAAAAGGGAGCAGAGGGAGATAGGGTCAGAGAAGTGAAACAATAAAACCTGTTAGAGAGCTCAGGATTTCTTAACTGTCTGCTAGTGAAAAATCTCATCACAAAGAGACAGGACAGATGAAGTTTAGAGGCTCTCAATCTCAGACTCCTAAGGGCTGGAGGCAATTGCTGGTACAATTAATTCCACCTGCAATTCATCTCTTACCTTATTGAGAGGTTTGTTCTGAGACTCTTGGCTGGTCAGTGGCACTTTGGGTAGGTTCACAGCATCTGAAATTTGGCTTTGCTGGAGGAGATCTGGCAGGAGATAGTTCTGGTTGTTTATACTCCAGAGGCCTTCTTGGATGCCACAAATTTGTTTCCCTAAGAGGTGATCCTGCACAAGAGAACACAGAGTTGAACTCCACACTTGGCATATTTCCATTGCATGATGCAATTCCTGGTCATTAGGGTGACAGATAATGCACATCTGGGGAAGGCTGCTCTGCCTGGGGCACCACCTAAAGACAAACCCTATGGAAAGATTAAAGTCAAAAATTAAATGCAAAAGTGTGTGGCAACCACCTGAGATGTGAACACACTACCTTCCACTCCTGTCAGTGCTCCACGAGTGCTCCTCAGCTGTAGCTATAGAAGCGACTTCATCCTCAGAGACACTTCAGACAGAGCCAAATGACTCATCCTAACCTTACAGGCCTGACCTCTACCTATCACAGGCACTTCTCAGTTCTGGACCTGCACTTAGTTCAAAGCCTCTTTCCATTCACCTCATTGCTACTTTCCATTTGCTCAGTTAGGAAACCTTATTCTACAAGGATGCCATTCAGAAGGGTCCAGCATCAGCATTTCCAGTACAAGGATGCTTGGCACTGCAGGCATCCTTACAGAATCCCACCAGCTTCTAGGAAATACCTGGCAGCACTGTGAGGTGTCAGGCACCACAAGAGATCTCTTCCTGACAGCACAAAATACAGAGGCAGAGGTCAGTTTCTGGGAATACATGGCTAGAAGCATTGAGGGGAAGGGAGATGGAATGTGTAAAGCAAGGGGTGTCCCAGATGGGGAGGGCTGCACCCCTACCTGTCATCAGTCAGGGCACCTGAGCACACACCTGCTGCTGCTTAAGGCCTGATAAGGAGAGCAGAGAATCATAGAATTGGGAGGGGTTGGAAGGGACCACAAGGATCAGGCAGTCCCAAGCCCCCTGCCATGCCCAGGGACACCCTACCCTAGAGCAGGCTGCCCACAGCCTCTGCCAGCCTGGCCAAAAACACCTCCAGGGATCTGGCCCCAAACACCTCCCTGCAGGGGCAACCCATTCCAGCCTCTCACCACTCTCATGCTCAACAACTTCCTCCTCACCTCCAGCCTCAATCTCCCCACCTCCAGCTTTGCTCCATTCCCTCTAGTCCTGTCACTCCCTGATAGCCTCAAAAGTCCCTCCCCAGCTTTTTTGTAGGCCCCTTCAGATCCTGGAAGAGGCAGCCTCTGTTTCTGCAGCCACTGCTGCTCTCACACCTTGCTGCTGAGCAGGGACAGGGTCCCAGAATCACAGAACCTTAGAGGTTGGAAGGGACCTCCAGAGATTATCCAGTCCAACCTCCCTGGCTCCTAGGGTAGTTGGCACAGGAATGCATCCAGATGGGTTTTTAAAGTCTCCAGAGAAAGGAGACTCCACAACCTCACTGGGCAGCCTGCTCCAGGGCTCTGTCACCCACACACCAAAGAAGTTTGTCCTCGTGTTGAGGTGGGATCTTCTCTGTTCCACTTTGTAGCTGTTGCTCCTTGGCTTATTGCTGCTGACCACCAAAAACAGATCGGTGAAGAGTGACATCAAAGCAAAGGGCACCACCAAACTTGAGCATCTTCTGCCTGTTTGAATTTAAGCTGTATCTGTATGCACTGACTTTATAATAAATAACCTACTGAAACCAGATCAGCTTTTGTGAGTGCTGCCCAAAACATGAATAAAAGTAGATAACTCTAAATAAAAGACATTTGCCTTTGAAAAGCCCAGCAATTAACTAGAAATCAAACTGATGCTCTTTGTGGCTTACATTTTAATTTAGACATAAAGAACCAAACCATACCTGTCAGCATTTGAGATCAAGTAATTGACCCAGTATGGGTTGGTTTTGGTTTGTTTTGTTTTGTTTGTTTGTTTTCTGATCATTTTGGAGTCAGATTCAGATGAATTGAATCAAACCCTCCAAGCTCATCCAGTCCAACCTAGCACCCAGCCCTAGCCAATGGCACTCAGTGTCCATCCAGGCTTTGCTTCAACACCTCCAGGGATGGGGACTCCACCACCTCCCTGGGCAGCCCATCCCAATGCCAATCACTCTCTCTGCCAACAATTTCCTCCTAACATCCA
>VWZI01012918.1:8795-21924 GCA_013396835.1 Psilopogon haemacephalus | reverse complement strand
CTCCCAGCACCCCCAGGTCCCTCTGTGCCTGGCTGCTCTCAACCACTCTGTCCCCAGCCTGTAGCACTGCCTGGGGTTGTTGTGGCCAAAATGCAGAACCCTGCACTTAGCCTTGTTCAGTCTCATCCCATGGCCTCTGCCCACCCATCCAGCCTGGCCAGGTCCCTCTGCAGGGCTCCTCCTACCCTCCAACAGATCCACACCTGCTCCTAACTTGGTGTCATCTGCAAACTTACTGAGGGTGGACTTAGTCCCCTCATCCACACTGAAGGTGAAGTAGACTCCTTGTCCTTCCCAGCCCTGCCACCAAGGCTCACAGAGCAGCTCTGGGCAAGGCATCAATTCCACAGCAATTTGTCTTCCCTACCCATGAGACTCAAGCCTGCTCAGTACTGCCCCAGAGGTGCTCTGACACCAGCTCACACTGATTTCTGTAGTGTTTTCCCTTTGGTTCTGACCACAAAGAACATTGCTCTGCTTTGTCTGCCTTCATCTCTTCCGCACTAATATTTATCACAGGGTGGGGGGGGGAAATCCACACGATTTGAAGCCTCTGCTAGAAACTACATCTGGGAAGGAACCAGAGCATGATGTATGAGAAGACATGCATTTTGGCTAAGCTTGTAGGGAGAGATGAAGTGGTTTGTTTTTTTTTTTTCCCCCTCTCCTGGCAGTATTTTAAGTCGTGAGAGATGGTTCTCTTTAAACTGGAATAAAAAAAAGGGTCACAAATGTTAAAACCAGCAGCAATGCACACCAACAATACCCAACAGGACCTCTTCTCACAGCCTGAGACAGATTCACATCAGAAGCTGCTGCCAGGTCAATAAGAAGGACAAAGAGAGAGGAGCAATTTCCTACCTCAACGTAAGAATTTTTATAGGAAGCACAAAACCTGCAACTACACATTTTTATTTTTTTTTTTTTCCCAAGGCTTATAGCTATAATTTGCAGCGACAGAGCAGGACTGGGAGTGAAAATGCTGTGGAAAAGAAATGGATATCACAGACATTAACCACTCCACTCTCCCCCCACTGCAGCCACCCCCTTACAAATGGCCAAATTACCTTCTGTTCTGTGATGCTGCTTTGGGCTTTCAGTTCAATTCCATCTGGTACTCTCGTCCTTGAGAAATCTGCCACTCTGCTGCTTAGCAGTTGCCTGGAAACAAACTCCAGTTAATGAACAGAACTACTCCAGGGGAGAAGAAGGAGGGGAAAAAAAAGGAGAAAGACAAAAAAGGCATAAACCCCCCCCACATACACATGTTCAAAAGTGAGCATAATTAACATCCACTACTTACACTTAAAGATTCCTGTACAAAGGCAGCTGATTAGTCAGTCCGTGTGCCCGAGTCAACTTGTGCCTGAGGATGGCTCCACCCCCCCAGCAGGAAGCTCTCCCCACCTCGATGGAGAGCATTCCTTCATCTCCCTGTCATTTTTCAGACGTTGCACAGCTCAGGCAAGTGAGAGCTGCTACCTCAAATGGTCATCTGCAAAGTGCCTGACTCAGTCCTTCTCCTGCCTCCCCTCCTGCTCTACCCTGAGGGGAGCAATTATCAGGCAGAGAAACAGCTCACACTGCCCCTGCAAGGAGGGCAGCAACGGCTCTGCTATCACTGACCTCTCCTGGCACTGCCTACTGGAACAGGCTACACTGGAACTTCAGAGAATCCTAGAATCAGTCAGGGTTGGAAGGGACCACAAGGATCAGGCAGTCCCACCCCCCCTGCCATGCCCAGGGACACCCTACCCTAGAGCAGGCTGCCCACAGCCTCTGCCAGCCTGGCCAAAAACACCTCCAGGGAGGTGGTGGAGCACAGAAGCACAGAATGTGATCTTTGATCACATTCTGTGCTTCTGTGCTCCACCACCTCCCTGGGCAACCCATTCCAGCCTCTCACCACTCTCCTGCTCAACAACTTCCTCCTCACCTCCAGCCTCAATCTCCCCACCTCCAGCTTTGCTCCACTCCCTCACATCCTGTCACTCCCTGATAGCCTAAAAAGTCCCACCCCAGGTGTTTGTAGCCCCCTTCAAATACTGGAAGGGCACAATAAGATCACCTTTCATGCTGTGAATGGTTCCCTGAAACAGACATCTTCACCTTATCTATTAAGAAGGGAAGTAAATAGTGCTCAGTGCAGAAAGAGGCAGAAAGAAGATCTTAAGAGCTGCTGGACTGACTGGAGGCCAAAGCCCACCTAGCACAAGACCTGTCTTCAACAGTGACCACGAGCAGACACCTGAAGAAAGTCAGAACAAGGCAAGCAGCTCTTTATGGAATTGTCAGGGTTGGAAGTGACCTCAAGGATAATCCAGTTCCAACCTCCCTGCCACACGTGGGGACACCTCACCCTAGAGCAGGCTGCTCAGATCCCCATCCAGCCTGGCCTCAGAAACTCCCAGGGATGAGGCTTTTACCACCTCCCTGGGCAACCTGTCCCAACCTGTTGCAATACACCACAGCACACCACTGCTCCCCACCCAGCTGCTGCCACCTCTGCATTCTCAACCTTTACACACAGTGGGAATAAGACAAACTTCTGTAAGTCAGGCTCTAGCCCCAGTTCTGTACCTTTCCACCCCACCTGATCTAATTATTCCACTTACTGATTAATCTGGATTCATGTTTTATCACTGCAATCCAGTTAAGCCTACTGCATTTCTGCCTCCTATCCAGTAAATCCAAACCTGACTGGACTGAGGGTACTGGTGTGAAGGGCTCCACAGTGCTGTGCCACAACTGGTACCAGAGCGTGGGCTGCTGGGCTTTGGAAGTGTTGCCCTGAACAAGGAAGGTTTGGGGAGAGAGATACAAACTTAAGGGAGAAAGAGTAGAAGATTTTGTGGCTTTTTTGGGTTTTTATTGTTTGGGTTTGCCTCCTCCCTGCTCCCTTCTATGGAAGGAATAAATATTTCCATACTAAACTTAGAAGAAGTAACAAGCAGCAGGAATGGTGAGGGCAAGGACTCATTCTGACCAGGAAAGCAAGCCACAGCTGATCTTAAATTATGTCAACCTCCCACTTCTTAGGGGCAGAAGTGATTCCTAGCCAAGCACACTCCTGCATCCATCTTGTTCAAATTTTGGTAGGGAGAAACATATAAAGAGCAGAGAGAGGAAACTGAACTCCACAAAATGAAGCCAAAGAACCCCAGGGGGGCTGTGAATGCTGCAGGCATCAGAAGAGGAAGCACTCTCAACAGATTGGGAGAAATCAGCATCAGTGGAACAGATATGCTACACAAGTTGGTAAGATGCTGGGTCACGTACACTGACATCCTTCCCTTAAAACAAAAGCTCACTGTAACAACTTTGGCTCACCTAAGAAGAAAGATTAGACTACAGGTTGGCTCACTGGTGCAAGAGAGATGCCCTTAGGCCTGAGCAAAAATGAGTCTGCTCAGGGTGGTTAACAGGACTCATCCACAAGGATATGAAGTCCTTTCTCTTGCACATACCAAGTCCAGTCTTGTGGCTAGACACCTCCCTGAACAATGCAGCATCTAAAGCTGCTCACAGCCCAGGCAAGAGCAAGAAAACACAGACTGTTTTCAATAGCCAAATAAAACTTGTCCCAGGGTGTCTCAACAAAAGGAGAAGCACTCCTGCAGGCTGCACATGGCTTCAGAGCCTGCACTCATAGGCTTTAGGTGGAAAGACAAACAAAACCTTCCACTTCTCCAGAACAGGCAAGGTTTCAGTGCTGCTCACTGCCTTCACTCTGATCACTTCCCTTTTTGCTATCTACTTGGTAGTACTGAAGACATGTCCAACAAAACACCCCTAACAAAAATGCTCTTCAGCCAAGGTGAAGGGACTGTGCTCACAGACAAGATTGCACTTTTGATTGTTGTGCTGGGTTGAATTAATTGGAGAATTTGAGTGAGAAATTAGACTATTGGCTGAGAGAGGAAAACACAGGATGGCACTGCACCCAGAGCTCTACAGAGGGAGAAAAGAAAGTTGTTTTTAAAGTTATAACCAAAATATAGATAGGGCAGATGGTTTCAGACTGCTCTGGGCTGTGGCTGCTCTTTGCATGGTCTCCTTTGTCTCTGCCTTGGTAGCTAATTCTCAGTAATACTACTAACTTCTTTCCTACTGCTGCTAACCCCCCTGGCTGATCTACTTCAGCTTATCTGCAGCATCAACAGGTGGTGAGATAAGATTGGGGAAGGGGGGAGAGGTGGTAGGGGGTGGTTGGTTACCCCTCTTGGGGATTTGGGTCTCTGGGAGGGCTGTGGTGTTTCTGTATTACCTTTTCACTGTATATATCTGTAAATATCTGTTATACCTTGTAAATATCTGCTTGGATATTGTGCATTGCTGTAAATATAAAGCTTCATTTATCAACTTCCAGTGTCCTGAGTCCTAGCCTGGGTTTATATCAAAAGGTGGGAGGGCAGGGACCTGCAAAACCACCACAATTGTACAGCAGATCTTGTGGTGGCTGTGGGCAGAGGAAGGCAAGCCTGACAGGGATTGTCCCTAGAGAAGTAGACTGAGAAGGGACTGGTGGATCTCACACACAGAGAAGAAGCAAGGAACACAGGGAGATTCCCAAAAGCTCCTTCAAATCATTACAGCATGCAAGGATCACAGCAATCTAACAGGTACACAGTGAAGTCATGCCCATGGGGCAAACCCTTATTTTTATGTAGAGTCTTTCTAGGACGAATTTCTCTGACCTAGAGTGAGTTAAGACTTTTTACAAATCAGAGTAAGGTGTTTTGGAAGAAGAGCACTAAGAAAATAAAGGCATTACAGTAAAAAGGCAGCTCTTTCAGGTGCACTCAGTAAGGCACAAGGCTTTTAATGTTCTCTCTCCTCATCCTTCAGCTTTGAAAAGAAACTTCAGAAATGCAAATCAGGACCATATGCAGGCAACAAAAACTACCTTCATGAGAGCAGCACGGGGGAAAGGATTGGTACCAGCCCAATGCAATACTTGCCAGCAGTGCTACAAATCTGTGCACCTCTTCCTGAAGACTGACAAAACTGCATCTGCAACTGTGTCAGAAGACCAAGACCTCATTCCAGAGAGCTCTTGTGGCCTGATGATGCACTTCAAACTAAATCCCAGAACTAGAATTAAACTTCAGATTCTTAAAGAACAAAAGTTCTAATTTTCTTGCAAATAGGAAAAACTACTTGTTTGCTGTTCCAAACAGCAGGGCTGGCTGACTGATCCCCTGCCTCTCTGCATAGAATCACAGAATCAGTCAGGGTTGGAAGGGAGCACAAGGATCAGGCAGTCCCAACTCCCCTGCCATGCCCAGGGACACCCTACCCTAGAGCAGGCTGCCCACAGCCTCTGCCAGCCTGGCCAAAAACACCTCCAGGGATCTGGCCCCAAACACCTCCCTGCAGGGGCAACCCATTCCAGCCTCTCACCACTCTCATGCTCAGGAACTTCCTCCTCACCTCCAGCCTCAATCTCCCCACCTCCAGCTTTGCTCCATTCCCCCCAGTCCTGGCACTCCCTGATAGCCTCAAAAGTCCCTCCCCAGCTTTTTTGTAGCCCCCTTCAGATCCTGGAAGGCCACAGTAAGGAATGTGTTGTTTTGAAGTTAACCTCAGAACCTTTTGAAGGTCCCCTGGGAGCCTCCTCTTCTGCAGCCTGCACAGCCCCAACTCTTTCAGGCTGTGCTCACAGCAGAGCTGCTGCAGCCCTCTGAGCATCCTCGGGGCCCTTCTCTGCACACCTCCAGCATCTCCACATCCCTCTTGTCCCAGGGGCTCCAGCACTGGATGCACTACTCCAGGTGGGCTCTCAGCAGAGCACAGCAGAGGGGCACAATCCCCTCCCTGGCCCTGCTGCCCACACTGCTCCTGCTGCAGCCCAGCCTCTGCTTGCCTTTCTGCCCTGCAAGTGCACACTGCTGCCTCAGCTTCAGCTTCTCCTCCACCAGCACCCCCAAGTCCCTCTCCTCAGGGCTGCTCTCCAGCCAGTCCCTGCCCAGCCTGGATTGGTGCTTGCCATTGCCTTGACCCAGCTGCAGGACCTTGGCCTTGGCCTTGTTGAACCTCCTGAGCTTGGCTTGTGCCCACCTCTGCAGCCTATGCAGCTCCCTCTGGATGCCATCCCTGCCCTCCAGCATCTTCACTCAGACTGTCAGGCTATTCACACTCCATTATTTGCCAGCAGAATACACATTTTGCATGCCACGAAAAACACCAAGAGACGTTAGGCACAAAGTCAACAAAAGAAACTGGAAAGTTAAAGAGAAACAATTCAGGTGGTAGAGGTTGGTGCAAGCCACAGCTTCACCTGGCAGTCACAGCAACTGTCCAAAGCAACATAACCAAAAGTACAGCAAAATGACAAACCACATCCTGCTCACAACATCCCTTCTTTATTAGCAGCTCTGATGAAGGAATCAGCTCTCCAGTGGTTAACTATTTCTCCTGGAGTGAATATCCATCTCAACACAAGGGTCACAACTGATTTTCTGTTCTACTGCACCCTGTATTTAGCAGGAGGGTGTGGAATAGTTTTCTTCCTTTCCCCTTTTTTCCTCGTTCAAAAATTCTACTTAAACATAGTTGAGTGTGAAGTCACCTCCACAAAGAGCACCACCTATGGACACTCAGTTACAAAGAGACATTTTCTCATTGTCCCAGAGCAGCAAAGTCATCAGAGCTGATTACACTGCACACATCTGACACAGCAAACATTCACCCCTGGGAGTTCATTAACACTGCAATTAAACTGCTTAATTACAACCGACATAAATGACTGACAGCAACTTCAGAAGGGAAGTAATATTTAAGTATGCCAACTTCTTCTGGATGTATGGAAGTGTGCAATAAAAAGGTTAAAAAAAGTAATTAAAAAGTCAAGACAACCTTGTGTGGTTCACGTCCTCTTCATCACTGCTGCTGACTTCATCACTTGATGAGGAATAGTCTGCTGCTTTTAAGAGTGAGCTGGCACTGTCCTTCCCCTTGGCAGAGGAGCCTGCATTCTGCATAAAGAAAACTCAGGTGATTTTTTGTTTTACTCAAAGAAGAACACATCACTAAATAGAATCCTAGAATCAGTCAGGGTTGGAAGGCACCACAAGAATGAGCCAGTCCCAACCCCCCTGCCATGCCCAGGGATACCCTACCCTAGAGCAGGCTGCCCACAGCCTCTGCCAGCCTGGCCAAAAACACCTCCAGGGATCTGGCCCCAAACACCTCCCTGCAGGGGCAACCCATTCCAGCCTCTCACCACTCTCATGCTCAACAACTTCCTCCTCACCTCCAGCCTCAATCTCCCCACCTCCAGCTTTGCTCCATTCCCCCCAGTCCTGGCACTGCCTGAGAGCTTCCAAAGTTCCTCCCCAACTTTTTTGTAGCTCCCTTCAGATGCTGGAAGGCCACCAGAAGGTCCCCTGGGAGCCTCCTCTTCTGCAGCCTGCACAGCCCCAACTCTTTCAAGTCTGTCCTCATGGGAGAGGTGCATGTGTATGTAGTATTTCACTGACCCAACAAATACAGTTATTGTCACTTCCACATAAAAAAAAGGGCTTTATTAGGAAGTTGATGCTTTTGGTGGTCCACTACAGGTAGGTATTTCACACAATAAAGTGACCTACACCAAAACACCAGAACAGGAGGACAGAGCCTCAAGCTGTGCTAGGGGAGGTTCAGGCTGGATGTTAGGAGGAAGTTCTGCACAGAGAGAGTGATTGGCACTGGGATGGGCTGCCCAGGGAGGTGGTGGAGTCCCCATCCCTGGAGGTGTTTAAGAGGAGGCTGCATGAGGCACTCAGTGCCATGGGTTAGTTAATGAGAAGGGTTGGGTGATAGTCTGAGCAAAATGATCCTAGAGACCTTTTCCACGCTGGCTGATCCTGTGACTCTGAGAGGTCACTAACTTTAGTAGGTATCTTATCTTAAATGCCAAACTGTGTCATTCCACCTGTGCCCTTTGCAGGAGCACACAAACACTTGTTTCTCACACAAGAAAGAGTGCTCTGGGCCAGGACTAAAGCATTTCACTGAGTCCAGTTCTGTTCCAGCCCTGGACTATCTCAAGGCTTGTGGGACCATGCCTGAGCACAGGCTGTGCCTGCACAGAGCAGATGCAAAGCACCTTTGAGCTGGCAAGGCAATACCAAGAGAGCCATGGGCCACGCTGACAAGGCAGCTCGACAGCTCAGCACTGAGGGCACACCTGTCTGTGACAAGGCAGGAGTCCTGCTGTCTCCACTAAGTTCCAGCTGTGCCTGCTGCCCCAGGTAGTTTTAAAATGCCAAGCATCCCACACCTGAGCTCTCACACAAGGCACTGAGCTCCAGTTGTCTGACAGGCATCACACACACCTCCACCACCAGCCAAGGAACGAAATGCCTCAGTAAACAAGAGAGAGAAGTAGCAATTGTCCTTCCTATCAAGCATCCAGGGTGGTCTGGAGTGTGTCACAGCCTGTAGTGCCTATTGCAGGCAGTGACACACTGGGTATTTGCAGAAGTCACCAGCGTGGTCTGGACTCCTGGGCTGCTTGACAACTGACCAGAAATACTGGAGACTTTCTAAAGATTGATGGTCAGGCAGAATCAGCAAAGGGGGAATCTCTGCTGATGACCTGAGCTGGGCACAGGCTGCTCCTGGACCCCACACAGGGTAAGCTCTGGCCAGCCCCCCACAGCCTCTCGGGTGGACTCATTGACCAGCAAACTCCAGCACCAACAGAGAGCAGCTCTCTGCAGGGACACAAATCTTAAAGTATCAGTGGGTGTAAAGAACCTACTGCAGTCTGGCCTGAGGGAGGAACTTTCTCTGACTTCTTATGCAGCTGCAAGCGGTTCTGGAACAAAGAGTTCTCTGTCTTGGTTGGTCCTGGATTCCCTGGGGGAAAAAAAAAAACCAAAAAAACAACAAAACAAAACAACAGAAAAATTATTTTTGTTTCCTAAGTGCAGGAGAGTGAGAGAGAGAGGACCAGTAAGACAAGCACATGTAGTCACCCCCCAAAGCAGACACCTGCCTCTGCTGACAAACTTATTTTTTAGCCCTTTGTTGCAAAGGGAAACACTTTGCTTGCTCTCCAGTGGTTGTGGAAGGCACAATATTATGTGTAGAAACTGATGGTGCTGCCATTTAACACTGCAAGAGGAAGAGGAGCAGACCAAAAGCTTGGCAACACGCTCCCACTACACAACAGCAAGTGTTGCATGGACTGGAAGGCATCTTGCAAGGGAACAGCCAGGGGAGCAGCACACACTATCAGCCTGCACTGAAGGTGCCAGCCAGCCACATCCCTGAGTGCAGGCAAGGAGGGCAGGGAGAGGCTCCAGGAGCCTGCCTCTCCATGCAGGTTTTCAGGAGCAAACATCAAACATGAGCTTTTTCTCATGGCCTCCGTAAAAGTGTTGCACAAAACCAGTCAATGGGTTCCACTCTCTAAACTCGGCTGGGCTTGAGGGCAAACAGCTGCACTCAACTCCTCTCAGGAATGGGGGCTGAGCTAAAAGCAGAAGAGGATTCAGCACTTCCCCAGCAGAACAAGCAGAAATGTTTTCCAGCCCCAGCTTCTCCTGGGGCGCTTCTGAGCTCCCACTTCCACTCCATACCACAGAGCAGCAGGCAAGAGCAGCCTGGATTTCTGCAGCCATGCTCTGTCCAAGGCTAGGGATGGGCAGCAGGCAGGCTGTGGCACTAAGCTTTCCTCCCAGGTGGAAGGGGAACCTCTGTTTGCTACTATGCTTGCACAGCTATTGAATATCCAAGCAAACAAGACTAGAGGAGCTGGGGTCCAGCTGCATGTGCTGATGCCACATCAAGAGGGGCTCTTGCAAGTAATTAAGTGAATCTTCCCTTTCAATGCCCTCCCTCTCCCCACAGAACTACCCAAGAAGAGCAAAAGCAGCCCTGAGAGACAGTGTCTTGTGCATACAATTCCTGGCACAAGGGAGGGAAAGCAGATGTGTCCCAGCAGCAGGGTGAAGGCACATCTGCCAGCTCAGCATCTGCCTCGTTCACCAGTTTCTGCCATGACTGTCCCACTGCTACTAACAGGACTCCTTGTAAGTGGAGGCAGTAGAATCCAGGCTCGTACAAATTAGGATTTGTAGTTGGTAATTTAGGTAGCTTCATCACAATCTCTTCATGTGTTCATGCATTTTGCAAAGCCTTTAAAATTCAGGATTCTTTATTGGCCAACGAGCACCTAAGCAACTCAACAGAAGGATTAGCTTTAAAATATTTATATTCCTCTTCCTACCCAATCCATTACCCCTGTGGGTCTGGGAGTGCAACAAACTCTTCCTGGAACACCATATGCCAGAACTAGATGTAATTTAATGACACTTCAGAACCCAAGGAGACAGTTTAAACCACAAGGGAGGTTTTCTCTTCTTTCCATTGCTGGTGAGGTTTTCATCTCCCTGTGCCAAAACAGCACACGAGTTACACATCATGCAGCCATTGCAAAGCTGGGCTGGGCTGCTGCACATTGTTCATCTCTGTGCTGTTATTCAAACACAAAATGACATTAGAGCAAAAAGAAACAAACCCCCAAGCGTGTGAAAGTGTGCACTGCATTCCTCCTGAAGCAGAATTCCCTGCTCTCTGTAGTTAGTGAAAGCAAAACTGCCCTGGCTGTGCAAGTGTAATAAACAAGCAATTTGTTCTCCAGGAGCTTGCAAATTAACAATGTAAGCCTCAGTTTAAAAACAGACTACCTCAGCAGCTCACTGGTGTGGTTTCAGAGTACATTTAGCACCCTTCAGACTGGGCATGTTTCCCCATGCCCCCCATCTTTAGCAGTCAACCTGGATGCAAAGCCTTGTAACACACCACTGCTTTGCAAGGAGAGTGCCCTACAGTTGGCCACAGGAAATGCCCTCAGGAACAACAACAGCAGAACTAAGCTGTCCACTTCTGCTCCGTGCCCCTCAGCTGCCAGAATCTCAGGTCATAGCTCAGGTACCAGAGAGTCTGCACTGCAAAATACCTGCACCATCATAGAATCATAGAATGGTTTAGGCTGGAAGGGACCTCAAAGCTCATCCAGTTCCAGCCCCCCTGTGCCACAGGCAGGGACACCTCCCACTAGAACAGGTCATTCAAGGCCTCATCCAGCCTGGCCTTGAACACATCCAGAGAGGGAGCAGCCACAACCTCCCTGGGCAACCTGTTCCCGTGTCTTTCCACCCTCACTGTGAAGAACTTTCTCCTAACATCCTGTTCAAATCTCCCCTCTGCCAGTTTGAACCCATTCCCCCTCGTCCTCTGGACTCTCTCCAGCAGTTCCATGTCCTTCTTGTGCTGGGGGCTCCAGCACTGCAGACAGTGCTCCAGGTGGGGAGTGAGGAGAGCAGAGTAAAGGAGGAGAATCCCCTCCCTTGCCCTGCTGCCCACAGCTGCTCTTGCTGCAGCCCAGGACATGGTTGGCTATGAGCAAGCTCACTGCATTCCTACACTGCTGCACTCACACCAAGGCAAAGCTGCACTTGGCTTCAATTAGATGAAGCTAACTCTGCCTTCTAACTTCTTTTGTCTTTTTTTTTTTTCCCAGCTCCACCATCTTTCTGCAGATAAGACCATATTGGAGAAGTGTTTCAGAAGGTGCTGTCCAGAGTCTTGATGCTTCCTTCAGCCTACTGCTAGAGTGCAGAAATGTGAGTGTGGAGCAATTGCCCATCCCTGTCGTCTTATCAGTGGGCAATGCAGAAAACCAGCATATGGTTGGGCAGAAAATGCCAGGGGCTGAGCATTAACACTGAATGACATCTGCAGGTCTATGAAGCTGAGCTGCAGTGGTGCCACTAAGTGCAACAGAACTGATTTTTTGGCAGTTCCTAATTGAGGCAGTCCAAATTTTCCATACAGAAATACGTTCAGAGTCACTTTCTGACTCCAAAGAGGAAGTGTTTGTATTTTAGGCACATGGACCCACAAAATCCAGAGGGCTTTCAAAGGCCTATCACCAGAAGGCTGTTTAAAAAAAAAAAAATCAAATCTCATTTGCAATGCAGCATTTGGTATTCTGCAGAAGGTTATTTCATGTGATAGGAATTTTGCACATTTTGACTGCCGAGTTTTTGATTTGGGAATCACCTGAGGTGGACCAACTGCTGTGATGAGATCCCAGCTCCCACTGCGTGCTGCCAGGAGTGCTGCTGCCGTTCAGCTTGGGAGCATGTCCCCCAGGGGATGACTGATGAGCATGGCTAAGCAGAGAGACAAAAAAGCAGATCAGGTTACCTTGCATGCAGAAACACAGACAGCAACAGCCCTCCTAGGTCACCGACTTGAGTTCCCTGCTGTTACTATATGATATAATACTCCTTAGAAACAAACAAACAAACAAAAAATTTGATATTCATTGCTGCCCCAAGCTGGGCCACCTGGTAGTGAGAGAAGATGATGGAGGGGAGAGTGTTCTCTGGACAGGCATTCTGGGAGACTGCAGAGATAACCAAGTCATTACAAAATATCCTCCTAAATGCACTTCTCCCTTGGCCTCTTCAGATCTGTCACTCCTGAATCCAAAATCTCATGGCTTCCAAATACTGAAGCCTGCCCTGGTGCCCTCCCAGGACCTATGTCACCACACACTTATCAATGGCTGAAGGAACACATCCCACAGGTCAGCAAGCTGCCAGTCTTGTCAGCTGCCTGCACATAGCCCTGAGCAGCCAGTTCCAGGCAGCCATGCTTGAGCAGGAAGGCTGCATGAGATGACCTCTGGAGCACACTGCCAGCCTCAGCTGGGCTGTGAAGCACAGCAGTGCCTCACCCAGCAAACCCAACCTCAGAAGTCACTCACTTGTAACACTCTGCTGTACTCACACATTTCCACTCTGCTTTGCCTCCTAGAACTGCTCAGTGGAGAGCACAGAATCATAGAATGGTTTAGGTTGGAAGAGACCTCAAAGATCAGCCAGTTCCAACCCTCCTGTGCCATAGGCAGGGACACCTCCCACTAGAGCAGGATGCTCAAGGACTCATCCAGCCTGGCCTTGAACACCTCCAGGAAGGTTGTGGAGCACAGAAGCACAGAATGTGATCAAAATCAAAGATCACATTCTGTGCTTCTGTGCTCCACAACCTCCCCGGGCAACCTGTGCCAGTGTCTCACCACCCTCACTGTGAAGAACTCTCTCCTAACATCCTGTTTAAATCT
>VWZI01012913.1:1312-11404 GCA_013396835.1 Psilopogon haemacephalus | reverse complement strand
TTTTTTTTTTTCCCTCTGAGAAAATTAAATTTCATGAAGTTGGTTCCTTTATAGATTGGACAATTTGTGCTAAGCAAATGCCTGTTGTTTTCCTGGTGCCTTCAATAAATTAGAGCTGGATGCTCGAGCCAATATTGAACTGACACAAATTAGATTTTTTTACCAAGGTAAAAGATATTTCTCCCCCCACAAAAAATATCATTTTTAGAAGGAGGAAGTGGGATTTAGATGAGGAATAAGTTCTTCTCCATGAGGGTGGTAAGCCAGTGGGACAGGATACCCAGAGATGTTGTGGAGGCTTTGAGCCTGGCACTGTTGAGAACCAATATGGATGGAGCCTGGAGCAAGCTGGTTAGAATAGAATAGAATAGAATAGAATAGAATAGAATAGAATAGAATAGAATTGAATTCAATTGAATTGAATTGAATTGAATTGAATTGAATTGAATTGAATTAAATTGAATCAGCCAGGTTGAAAGAGAGCTCCAAGCTCATCCAGCCCAACCTATCCCCCTGCCCTAGCCAATGGCACTCAGTGCCCATCCAGGCTTTGCTTCAACACCTCCAGGGATGGGGACTCCACCACCTCCCTGGGCAGCCCATTCCAATGCCAATCACTCTCTCTGCCAACAACTTCCTCCTCACATCCAGCCTCAACCTGCCCTGCCACACCTTCAGCCTCTGTCCCCTCCTGTCCCTGGCTGCCTGGCAGCAGAGCCCAACCCCAGCTGGCCACAACCTCCCTTCAGGGAGCTGCAGAGAGCAATGAGCTCTGCCCTGAGCCTCCTCTTCTGCAGGCTGCACACCCCCAGCTCCCTCAGCCTCTCCTCTTGGGGCTGTGCTCCAGGCCCCTCCCCAGCCTTGCTGTCCTTCTCTCAACACCTTCCAGCACCTCAACATCTCTCTTGAATGGAGGGGCCCAGAACTGGACACAGGACAATAAGAATTCTAACTGAAGGCTTGGAAAAATGAAGACTAAAAGCTCAACCATTTCCCCACCTCCATTATTTCCAACAGTTCTTAATCAAAGGCCACATCAGTCACTGCCGTTCCCTGTTTCATTTTTCTCCTCAGTTCAGTGAAAAAATGCTTTACTTCACAGGACATGTTATGACAGGGCACAAACCTAAGCAGAGATATTCCTCTGAGGAAGAAAACTCACTGGAAGTGCTTCACAAGAGAAGGGAGCTGTGTGGCACACTGCTCCTGACAAGCTCCTAGGCTGCAGCCAGAGCAGTGTGGGCAACAGGGCAAGGGAGGGGATTGTGCCTCTGGGCTCTGCTCTGCTCAGACCTCACCTCCAGCCCTGCTTCTGGGCTCTGCTGTCCACTGCACCATAAGGACACAGAGCTGATGGAGTGAGACCACCAAGATGCTGCAAGGGCTGGAGCAGCTCTGCTGTGAGCACAGGCTGAGGGAGCTGGGGGGGTGCAGCCTGCAGAGGAGAAGGCTCCAGGGGCACCTCAGAGCTGCTGCCACTGCCTGAAGGGATCCTGCAGGAAGGCTGCAGAGGGACTTGTGCTGAGGGGGTCTGCAGACAGGCCAAGGGGCAATGGTTTGGAGCTGAGGCAGAGCAGGGTCAGAGTGGAGCTGAGGAAGAAGCTGCTGAGTGTGAGGGTGCTGAGAGTGTGGCACAGGCTGCCCAGGGAGGCTGTGGCTGCCTCCTTGCTGGGAGTGCTGCAGGCCAGGCTGGATGAGACCTTGAGCAGCTGAGTGGAGCTGAGAGGTGTCCCTGGGCATGGTGTGGAGGTTGGAGCAGGTGGGCTCTGAGCTCCCTTCCAGCCTGAGCCATTGTAGGATCCTGTGAGCACTTTGAGGGCTGCAGCTGATACCCAAGGACAGTTGCAGGCACAGGGCTGTGTGCAGTCACTTGGCAGAGTTGGTTAAAGTACATTTGGATTTTGTTTTGGAGCCGACAAGGAGGTTGCTCATTTGAATTCTGCTCTGGCCTGCAGCATGTCTGGACAAAGAGGTCATGGCTTCATGATGGAAGATAAAATTATCTAACTCCTCCAAGTTTTAATCAATCCCCTGGCTCTGCAAGTGTATTCATTTGTATTTCTGAGCTCACAGATAGGCTCTTAGTACCATTTTCTGCTTCAAGAGGTATTTTAATCTGGACAAAACGAGAAACAAAACAGAAAGAACCTGCCTTTGCCAGCTTGGGGTTTAGGAAACCAACAGGCTCCATCCCAGAGAGAGGTCACAAGAAGCAAGCAGTGGCTGCAGAGGACAGTGAAATGTTCATGTGCTCTTCATGCTCTTTCCAGCAAAGGAAGTGGTCCAGCCCTCAGGACCTCCAGCTGAGCCTCTAAGGGTGCATTTAGAATCAGAGAATCAAGAATCAGAGAATCAAGAATCAGGGATTCAGTCAGGGTTGGAAGGGACCACAAGGGTCATCTAATTCCAACCCCCCTGCCATGGGCAGGGACACCCTACCCCAGATCAGGCTGGCCAGGGGACTCTAATTACACATTCAGAGCACTCTAATTACAGAATTTCACTGAATTTTCCTAGATTGGGAAAGACCTTCAAGATCCTGGAGTCCAATCCTTAGTTTTACACTGACAAGTCCTTGGCTAACCCAAAGCCCTCAGCACAACATCTAAGCACTGTGAATGGCTGTGGTTGGAGAGGAGCACCAGGAGCATCCACTGCAGGATTGTCCCCTTGGACTCTGCTCTGGTGAGGCCACACCTGGAGTGTTGTGGTCAGTTTTGGGCACCAGAATACAGGAGGGATGTTGTGGTGGTGTGGCAGTTCCCCACCCTCCCACACTTTGAAATAACCCAGGCTAGACACAGTTGGCTGGAAGTTAAGGAAGGAAGCTTTATCTTTAAAGCTCTGCACAATGTACAAGCAGCTATTGAGAATGTATAACAGATATTTACAGATATAGAATCCAAGAATCAGTCAAGGTTGGAAGGGACCACAAGGATCAGGCAGTCCCTACCCCCCTGCCATGCCCAGGGACACCCTACCCTAGAGCAGGCTTTTGCTGGACACAGCAAGTTTATGCTACAGTCCAGAAAAGGCTAAAAGATCTCATCTCCTGCTCAGCCTTTGCTTTCCTGCTGCTTCTGACCCTGCTTACGGTTCCTGTTAGCTGCCAGCACGTTTGGAAGCTGTGACTCAGCTGCAGCTCTGCCAGCCAGGGCTGAGGCAGTACCCCCAAGGCTGCTCCCCAGCCCTGTGCTCTGCGTGCTGGAGCACAGCTCGCAAGATGCTCGGAGCAGATGGATGCGCAGGCAGAAAGGCTCTTGACCTCCACAGAAGCACAGAGCTGCCTCTGCTTGGGAAAGACCTCTGAGGTCACCCAGCTCAACATTTCCACCACCTAACGCCGGCGCCGAGCCTGCAGGGCTACGCCGGAGTCCGCCCTGGGGGCAGATGTGGCATCCACCGCTCTGAATTCCTCCCCCACAGCAGCACAGAGGCCTCCTCACCCTCCAAAGTGTCCTTGGCAGAGACAGTGCAAGGAGAGGTGCAAGCACTGGAGATGAGCCAACTGGAGGCTGCAGCACAAAGCTCTCCTGAGGGTGCTGAGAACGGCTGGGCTTTGGGCTAGGACCACGGGGGCACTGCAGAACCATCTGCTCCAGCTCAGCTTTGCTGCTGAGAGGAGGAAAGACATCAACACTCACAGCCCGCTGAGCTAAGGTGCATCTCCAACCCTCACTGCGTTGTTTCCAGCACCGTAATTTCCTGCTAAAGTTATTCACCACCCCCACCCCACCCCCCAGGTGCCAGAAAGCTTTCACACCTCCCACCAAAGCCACCAGAACCACAGCCAGCATTAGTCAGCAACTGGATGTGGCTTGGGAGGAGGGGGCATTAATATAGAATCAGAGAATTGATTAATATACAATCACAGAATCATAGAATTAATATAGAACCATAGAATTAATATAGAATCATAGAATTAACAGAGAATCGTAGAACTGAGAGCCATAGAATTAATATAGAACCACTGAATTAATGTAGAACCACAGAATTAATTAATACAGAATCATAGAATTAATAGAGAACCATTGAACTAATGTANATCATAGAATTAATTAATACAGAATCATACAATTAATGGAGAGCCATTGAACTAATATAGAATCATAGAATTAATTCATACAGAATCACAGAATCATAGAATTAATAAAGAACCATTGAATTAATGGAGAATCATAGAATTAATACAGAATCATACAATTAATAGAGAACCATTGAACTAATGTAGAATCATAGAATTAATTAATACAGAATCACAGAATCATGGAATTAATAAAGAACCATAGAATTAATATAGAATCATAGAGTTAACAGAGAATCATAGAATTGAGAGTCATAGAATTAATATAGAACCATTGAATTAATGTAGAATCATAGAATTAATTAATACAGAATCATACAATTAATGGAGAACCATTGAACTAATATAGAATCACAGAATTAATTAATACAGAATCACAGAATCATGGAATTAATAAAGAACCATAGAATTAATATAGAATCATAGAATTAACAGAGAATCATAGAATTGAGAGTCATAGAATTAATGTAGAATCATAGAATTAATTAATACAGAATCATACAATTAATGGAGAACCATTGAACTAATATAGAATCATAGAATTAATTCATACAGAATCATAGAATTAATATAGAACCATAGAATTAATGTAGAATCATAGAATTAATTAATACAGAATCATACAATTAATGGAGAACCATTGAACTAATATAGAATCATAGAATTAATTCATACAGAATCACAGAATCATAGAATTAATAAAGAACCATTGAATTAATGGAGAATCATAGAATTAATACAGAATCATACAATTAATAGAGAACCATTGAACTAATATAGAATCATAGAATTAATTCATACAGAATCACAGAATCATAGAATTAATAAAGAACCATTGAATTAATGGAGAACCATTGAACTAATATAGAATCACAGAATTAAATAATACAGAATCACAGAATCATAGAATTAATATAGAACCATAGAATTAACATAGAATCGTAGAATTAATATAGAATCAGAGAATCATAGAATTAACAGTGAATCACAGAATTGAAAACTATAGAATTAATATAGAACCATTGAATCAATGTAGAATCACAGAACTAACAGAGAATCATAGAATTGAGAATCATAGAATTAATGTAGAACCACTGAATTTATGTAGAATCATAGAATTAATTAATACAGAATGACAGAATCATAGAATTAATATAGAACCATTGAATTAATGTAGAATCACAGAATTAATTAATACAGAATCATAGAATTAATAGAGAACAATTGAACTAATATAGAATCATAGAATTAATTAAAACAGAACCACAGAATCATAGAATTACTAGAGAACCATTGAATTAATTAATATAGGATCACTGAATTAATACAGAATCATAGAATTAATTAATACAGAATCATAGGCTTAATATAAAACCATAGAATCAGTCAGGGTTGGAAGGGACCACAAGGATCAGGCAGTCCCAACCCCCCTGCCATGCCCAGGGACACCCTACCCTAGAGCAGGCTGCCCACAGCCTCTGCCAGCCTGGCCAAAAACACCTCCAGGGATCTGGCCCCAAACACCTCCCTGCAGGGGCAACCCATTCCAGCCTCTCACCACTCTCATGCTCAGCAGCTTCCTCCTCACCTCCACTCTCAAGCTCCTCACCTCCACCTTTGCTCCATTCCCCCCACTCCTCTCACTCCCTGATAGCCTCAGAAGTCCCTCCCCAGCTGTTTTGTAGCCCCCTTCAGATCCTGGAAGGCCACCAGAAGGTCCCCTGGGAGCCTCCTCTTCTGCAGCCTGCACAGCCCCAACTCATTCAGGCTGTGCTCACAGCAGAGCTGCTGCAGCCCTCTCAGCATCCTTGTGGTGCCATTGGTTAGGACTGGATGTTATCTTGGACTGGATGACCTTGGAGGTCTTTTCTATTCTATTCTATTCTATTCTATTCTATTCTATTCTATTCTATTCTATTCTATTCTATTCCAGTCCAGTCCATTCCATTCCATTCTATTCTGTTCTATTCGACTTTATTCCATTTCATTCCGTTCCATTCCATTCTTGCTTGTTGCTGAGCTAAGAGCCTCTGCTGGGTGGTGACTATGAAGCATGATTGCCTTCAGAGCTCTGCTATTCGCTTGCCTTAGCTTACAACTCTTCCCCCTCCCAATAAAAGCCAGGAGGAGCTGGAAAGTTCATTAGCAGTACAAAATTAGAATCACTAAAGGGATTCACAAATCCCTCCAGCTGGAGTTTACATCAAATAAAGCTTTGTTCTACAACTTCTCCCCTGGTCAGGGAGTGGATTGCTGCCAGCCTCACACCCTGGCTCGCCAGCAGCAAGGTTCAGAGAGTAGCAGTCCTCAGTTTTCATTTAGTTTGGATAGAAAATTGAGTTAGGAGCTTGAAAGGAGCTGCCCAGAGAAGTGGTGGAGTCACAGCCCCCCAAGGTGCTCACAAAACCTGTAGGCACAGCAGCTGGGACATCCTGGGGTTGGGTTGATGGTTGGATGGGATAACCTTAGAGGTCTTTTGCAGCCGTGACTCTGTCCTTGTGGGAAGGGAGAGGCTGCACAAACGCAGCCAAAGGCCACACACTCTGCCCTTCTGTGTGGTGCAGAGCCTGGGATCTTGACAACACAGCACAAATGAGACATGCATTAGGAGATGCAGCTGGTGATAGAATCATAGAATGGTTTAGGTTGGAAGAGACCTTTCAGGGTCATCTAAGTCTGCAGCAAGCAGGAACATCCCCATCTGCATCAGGCTGCTCAGGGCCCCATCCACCCTAACCCTGAACATCTCCAGGAATGAGCCCAATGCCTCCCAGGACAACCTGTTCCAGTGCTCCACCACCTTCACAGTAAATGCAGCTGGTGACAAAATCATAGAATGGTTTGGGTTGGAAGGGACCTTTCAGGGTCATCTAAGTCTGCAGCAAGCAGGAACATCCACATCTGGATCAGCCTAACCCTGAACATCTCCAGGGATGAGCCCAATGCCTTCTTCATCAGCCTATCCCTGAACATCTCCAGGGATGAGCCCAAAGCCTCCCAGGACAACCTGTTCCAGTGCTCCACCACCCTCACAGTAAATGCTGCTGGTGACAAAATCATCGAATGGTTTGGGTTGGAAGGGACCTTTCAGGGTCATCTTAGTCTGCAGTAAGCAGGAACATCCCCATCTGGATCAGGCTGCTCAGGGCTCCACCCAGCCTATCCCTGATCATCTCCAGGGATGAGCCCAATACCTCCCAGGCCAACCTGTTCCAGTGCTCCACCACCCTCACAGTAAAGGATTTCCTCCCAATGTCCCATTTAAATCTACCCTGCCCTAGTTTCAACCCATGGCCCCTTGTCCTACTGCTCCACACCCTTGGGAACAGTTTCAGAGTGGAGGTGAGGAGGAAGTTGCTGAGCATGAGAGTGGTGAGAGGCTGGAATGGGTTGCCCCTGCAGGGAGGTGTTTGGGGCCAGATCCCTGGAGGTGTTTTTGGCCAGGCTGGCAGAGGCTGTGGGCAGCAAGCTCTAGGGTAGGGTGTCCCTGGGCATGGCAGGGGGGTTGGGACTGCCTGATCCTGGTGGTCCCTTCCAACCTTGAGTGATTCTAGGATTCTAGGATTAAATGATTCCAATTTTTAAAGTTTTGTTTTCTTATTTTTTTTTCCTTCCAGTGAGTTTCAGCCATGAAAGGGCCTCCTGCAGCTCAGGCAGCTGTCCCAGAGAGAGGCAGGCAAGAGCGCAGCAGGCTGAGCTACAAAGCAGCTGAAAGACACAAGAGCAGCAGGACTCCAGGCCCCAGCCAGTGTCTGTTTCAGGCTCTGCTGGTTTGAACTATTTGGAGGGTTTGAATAAGAAATCAGACTCTAGGCTGAGAAAGGAAAAAAACATTGCAGTGTCTCCTTCACTCATTTGTCTACTGAAATGGTATAAAGTTAGACCCCAAACAAAGACAACTCAGAGTGCTTTGAGCTGTGGCTGCTGCTGCATCTCTCTCCCTGCCTTCTTAGCTGCATCTGAATAACTTCACTAACTACTTTTCTGCTGCTAACCCCCCCCTGGCTGATCTACCTTTGCTTATCTGGCAGGTAAGATAGAGAGTGAGGTAAGATTGGGAGTGGGGGGAAGGTGGTAGGGTGGTTGGGAACCCCTCTTGGGGGCCCTGATCTCTGGCAGGGCTGTGGTGTTTCTGTATTACCTTTTCACTGTCTATACCTGTAAATCTCTGTTCTATATTGTGAGTATCTGCTTGTGTATTGTGCTGAGCTGTAAATACAAAGCTTCATTCCTTAACTGCCAGCTGGCTGAGTCTAGCCTGGGCAATTTCACAGTGTGGAAGTGGGGGAGGCAGGGAACTTCCAAACCACCACACAGGCATCTGGTGGCTCGATAGGAGCCCTGAAAGATGTGCTGAGCCCCTCTGACAGAGCTGCACTCGCTGCTGGGGCTGGCTGTGGGGTTGAACAAAACCCCAATGCATCCAGCAGCTCCCTTCTTCATCAGGATGTTCTGCTGACCTCTGCAGCTTCTGCAGCCCTCGAGCCTCTTCTGATTAATCTGCTCCAGGGAGGAAGAGAGGAATTTTAGAGGAGCATTCAGAAAATGTATTAGTACTTTTTTCCTGCTCCAGTAGCAAAGGCAAAATCATTGGGAATGGCTTTGTCAGCTCTTGGCAAGGTTTCTGCTTTCTGCATGGTGATATTCCCTGAGAAACCTCCATCACAGGCTCACAGGATGTTATGGGCTGGAAGGGACCCAAGGAGAGCTTCCAGTAGAACCCCTGCCAGAGCAGGACCACAGAATCCAGCATAGGTCACACAGGAACACATCCAGACAGGGCTGGAAAGGCTCCAGAGAAGGAGATAAACCAGGTCAGAATTTCTCCTTTCATTTCCGTAAAGGCTTACAGGAGGTTGTAAGTCTAAAGTGTACTTAAGATGGTAATGTGACCTGTGAAGGGCCACAGGATGCTTCACACCTTCAAGGATGGACATCACAGCATGATCTGGCTTGGAAGGGACCTCCAAAGGTCATCTAGTCCAACCCCCACTGCGGTCAGCAGAGGCATCTTCAGCCACATCAGGCTACTCTCAGCCCTGGCCATCATCTCCTTCTTAGCCACTAACAAATCTCAATTTGACCAGATTTAGTTGTTTTATTAAAGGCCCCATTCCTAGAGATATTCAAGGTGAGGCTCGACAGGGCTCCAGGCAACTTGATCTAATTGAGGATGTCCCTGCTGTCTGCAGAGGGAGGGGGTTAGACTGGATGACCTTTGGAGGCCCCTTCCAACCCAGACCATTCTATGACTGTAGATAGAGACGAACGAAAGTCAGGAGGCAGGAAGGGGTAAATAAGGAAAATATTTTTCTTGTGGTTTAATCAGTTGGGGTTTTTTTTTGTGATTAGAGACAACTGACAAATCCATCAGATCTGAGCAGTGACTACCTCCCTGGTTCAGAAGGGGAAACAAAAAAAACCCAAAACCTCAGCATTAAAAAAGGCCTTCAAATGAGGTATCAGAGCTATTGATATCTCCTAGAGCAGATACAGAAGGGAGCCTAATTCAGCATCTCTCAGGTCACCAGCAAGCACTCCTGCTTATGTGCCTCCATACAATTGAGAGACAGATGCAGGAAGAACACTGAGCCTTGGAGGATAATCAGATTTTTTTTTTGGGGGGGTTTATTTTCTTTTTCTTTTTTTTCTTTTTTTTTTTTTTTAATCTTTCAATAAGTGCAGCATATTATTTTCAAGTGGTTAACTGAGAATAACTCTTGCAGAAGTACAATGCAACAGCAATTATTCTGAAATCAGTGGCACAAAAGGGTTCGTTTCAAATCACACCATGATGGCTGGATTAAAGTAGTCATTATACAATTGGATGGCAATTACTCCACCTTAATAATTTCTGGGTTGCTAAGGGTGAAAGCAATGATAATAAAAAGCTACTGGAGCAGGTGTCAAATTTGAGACTTTGGCGGAAAGAACATTCTAAAGGCTGGAAAGAAACAAACACATTAGCATATTAAAAAAAAAAACAACAAAAAAAACCCACAAGCCTG
>VWZI01012911.1:108850-120023 GCA_013396835.1 Psilopogon haemacephalus | reverse complement strand
GATGATCTTTGAGGTCTATTCCAACCTAAACCATTCTGTGATTCTATGATTTTGCAGTATGCAGTGGAAAGCAAGCGTCTGTTTGCTTTGATGGTGCTGAGTTGGAGTTAATTAAATTGTAGGTGGGAGGTCTCTTCATTTTGAAGAGTATCTGCTTGGCTTTTGGACACATCAATCAGTGATTCACATGATAGCTTATCACTGTGGGAAGATTCTTGATGAAGAAATTCTCTGCACGTATTTAAGAGAACCTACTGTCTGTGTCCCAACTGCTTTCACTGGATGGGTTGCAGAGTCATCTTAGTTGTGGACTGATGAAAGTTTGTTTTTTGTTGGGTTTTTTTGTTTTGTTTTTTTTTTTTCCAGTAATAAAGCTGAAGGTAGCATACACTGCTTTAGAGATCCAATGCTTTACTCTGCAAAAGATGGGTAAGACCTAATATTCTACAGAGAAGGTTTCAAAGCTCTTCTAGCTGCACAGGCAAGCTGTCCACTAGGAGATCCAGCCTCTGCCTGTGAGCTAAATTGTTTTACTGGAACATATTTAAATTATTCCTGGACTTACTAAGTTCTGCTTGCATAGCTGTGGCTCAGTTACAGCTGTTAACAAATTGTCTCTCAGAAGTTACTGAAAAAAACATGTCAACAAAGCCACAGTATAGGTCAGGCAGTCAAATAAAGAACCACCAAGTGACTCTGGTAACCCAGCACCATCTGCCTGCCAGACCACATTGTTTAGATTCTGCGTGCAGTAAAATACCTGATGCAGGTAGTGCTAACCTCATCAGTGACCTGCAGTCTCTTTCCCCACGTGTGTGGCTTCACACGTGCCCTGTGAAGCCACCTTCCGGAACAGACCATACTAGAGCATCTCCATCAGGCTTCTGTGTCTTTCAGTCTCGAGAATCATCAAATACACATCATTCCTTGACTGTGGTACAGTGTCTTGCCTTGTGCTTGTCTGACACTGTTTTTCTCAGTTTCTTTTCAGTGCCCTTCCTGAACGAAGATATTAATATGACCAGCTGACCTTTTGGGCTTTGCAGCATTCTGTCCAATAAATTCTGTAGACAGTCTTTTTTTCCTAAGCCAAATACAGCAGTAGTCTAATGACAGTTATTTTTTCTGTCTGTCTTCTGTGTTTTACTGATTTCATAGGAATGTAGGTTAGTGATTTAGTATGCCCATATTCAGACATATTGCTTACTTATATTGTATCTTGTTTCAGGTTTTTGTTTGTATGTGGCCCCAAATGAAAGCAAAGCTTGTTTCTGGTCTACATGACATAGATACATATTCTGACCTAGTTATTGCTTCAACACTTACCTCACGGTGAATCTGGGGTCTGTTCACTAACTTTGCTACAGCCAGTGAGTGAGCTTTTGGGCTTGGGTGAGACAGCCTACTTTGGTGATGTCATCTTGCTTTCAAACAGGTTTCTCACAGTTTGCTGGTAGATGATTTTTTTTTTACCTGATGGACCAAGTATCATTATCTTCTGTAAATGTGATTACTTTTCTGTCTTCATCAGTACTCCATTTCACTCCTATGCACAGCTGTCTGAATTAGCTTGAGATCTTTGTCCTTCTGTGTGTATCTCTGATGGTATTCTCATTCTTACGGAACAGTGGCTTCCTTTTTTCCAAAGTAAGAAAGTACTGCAGTCCTTGCAGAAGAGCACACCAACAGTGTGTTGTAGTATTTAAAAGGGCATTTTGGTTAGACCCATTGTAAAATGGGAAGAGGTTCATTTATGCGCTGTTGTTAGTATTCCTTAAATTGTGTCCCCAGACTGTGAACTGTTGGCTTGACTCTGGTCACAGAATCACAGAATATTAGAGTTTGGAAGGAACCTCAAAAGATCATCTAGTCCTGCAAGAGCAGGATCACCTAGAGCAGGTCACAGAGGAATACATCCAGGTAGGTTTTGAGGTAGACTCCACAACCTCTCTGGACAGAGCCTGTTCCAGTGTTTTGTCACCCTCACGGTGAAAAACCTTTTCCTTACGTTCATGTGGAACCTCCTATGCTGCAGCTTACACCCATTGCCCCTTCTCCGGTCAATGGACATTCCTGGGAAGAGCCTGGCTCTGTGCTCCTGACACTTGCTCTTCACATATTGATGAACATTAATGATATTCCAGCCTTACAGCAGACTGATAGGGCAGGGGAAGCACATGAGATTTCCCACGTTTTGAGCCAGGCTGGTTCTAGGAAAGCAATGTCTTGGAGCATGCTGGAACATGCTGGTCCAATATTTGCTTGAGATGAAGATGTAAGGGAGATTCATATCTGCTCTTGCTCAACATCCAAGTTCAGCTTGAATTGCTGGATGACTTCATAAATGAAGTGATTATTGCTGTCTTGCTCTGCAGCAGGGAGAGGTTCTTTTAAGGTCACCACACATAAAAAAAATATTGTATGTCACTAAGGCAGGTTCTAGAACCCAGTAAACTCAGTCTGATCTTCAAAGTATTATTTCTGTTGAGAGACTGTCAAACAAAAAAGATACACAGGGACTGTAGTGGTGATGCTCATTTATTCAGAAAATATTTTAATTCTCTGCAAGCAGAGCAGTTCCATTAAGTCAAATCCTAATTTTTGGACCATGATTGGAAATCTTAGTATAAAAACTTTTCCCTGAAGTGTTTAATGTACTTACTATTTTAATACTCAAGGGGCTTATCCCCATTGCTAGTGACTTGACTACAGCTTGACTTTTAATCTGAAACTTGTTTTGTGGTCAGTTGTTGCAAGTAGCTTGAGGGTGTAGTAAAAGACAAATTTCAAAATTTCTGAAGTCTGCAGAACATCCAAGGAGCTGCCTGAGCAGACTGACCTGAGAAATGGGAGAGGGAGCAAGAGAGGTCTGTATTGCACTGAATGTATGTTGTTAGTGAAAAGAAAAAACAAGCAAGAGTGGTTTTTGGTCAGAGATAGCATTCTGAATTTTTTGTCTGGCAGGATCTTGTGACTTAACACTTCTACAATGATCCAATTCTTTGTATGAAAACACATGGGAAGCCAAATGGATACTACATTGTCTGTGATGGTTGAAGCAGACCCTCCAGTTGAACACCACATAGATGTTTTGCAGGCACTGCTTTGTCAGTTGAGGCATGGGAAGGGGCCATTGCACTGATGGAACCAAACTGGTGAAGGCTCCCTTCCAAATTTGGGTTTTGTAGTTGGGAGTAGAGACCCCCAGGCGTACAGAGAAACGTTCAGTGTTCCAGTGTCCATACCAGGACCAGCTCTGGCACAGCTTCCCTTCAGCAGCACACTTGTGGGTCAGCTTTGTTCCAGTGGCAAAATGGATTTACTGTAAGTACAGCCTGCATCATCAAAATTCTGTAGTGTCCTGTATTGATTTGGGGCGATTGAAGAGGCTGAAATTATAAGTTATGTAGCTTTTATAATTTCCAAAAGCCCCACCGACAATCTTTGTGTAGATTAGTTTAAGTTTGGGTTCTTATTCGGTCAGGAAAAGTCTTCACGAGGATGCCTTTTCTTGTAATTCAGGAAAATCAGAAAAATGGAAAGGTTTGGGCATGAAACAGATTTGCCCTACTTGCAGATGGCAGACTGTCTCAAAGTCCATGCGAGGTTCGTGTCTCCAGGACCGTGTTCAGGTCCTTGCAGGTCCCAGTGCAGGTCCAAGCAAGTACTTGCAAGTCCTGCTGCAATCTTTCCAGCTGCCATATATATACTGAGGCGGTTTGTTCCCTCCCTGTTCAAGCCCATGGAGGGTGGGAAAAGGCACTTCACACCTATTGTGCTAAGCCTCTGGTGACAGAGGTGGGGAGGGAGGAAGACCGTTTCCTGCCCCATTCCCACCTCTGGTGGGGCAGTGGACTGGTGTGTGCCCTGCCAAAGTTCACACCTCATTCAAACCTCCGGTGGGGCAGTGCCCTGCTCTGCCACATGTCCTTTTAGTTGTAGCAATGAGACCTGATGGTTTTAAGAGTGAATTTATTTTGAAAGCACAAGGGCAACACATAGTACCTAAACCTTGGCTGTGGAATACATGTGAAATAAGAGAAAGATGAGCATAATATCCATTGAGACAAAGCAGGGGAGTATGTGAACAGAATATTTAACACAGCTTTCACAGGATCCATGTGATATGGAAGCAGCAGGAGAAGCCTTTTTTCCTAAATGTAGGATTCTTAAACTTCAAAGAATCTTGCAGTAAGATTGTGTTGTAATCCAGGGAAAGGCTTAACAGGTCCTCTCTTCCTCTACCAACCTTTTATGAATCTGTAGATCTGTCTGCAACTCTAGTCTTAAATTCACTTTATATAATACAGAAAACTCTGAATAGCAGTTCTGAGAATAGTTACAGGGACAGCATGTTCACAGGCTTGAAGAAGGAGGTCACCTGGCCCACTGGAGCGTGTAAAACCTGCACTTCACATTGGATTCTTGGCAGTTGATAAGCTTAGGAGAAGCTGCTAGCTAGTGATTCCATTTAGACTCATAGAATGCATCACATTGGAAGAGACCCTCAAAAGTCCCTTTTCCAGTCCCCCTGCAGTGAGCAGGGACACAGATGCTTCCAGCTACAGCAGGCTGCTCAGATCCACATCAAGTTCTACCCTGCCCGAGCTTCAAACCACTGCCCCCTGTCTTATTATCGCAAGCCCTTCTAAATGGTCCCTTCCCAGCCCTCCTTTAGGTCCCCTTCAGATACTGAAATGCAGTAATAAGGCCTCCCAAGAGTCTTCTCTTCTCTGGGCTGAACAACCCCAACTCTCCCAGCCTGCCTTTGTAGAAGTGCTTCAGCCCTCTGATCATCTGAATTCTCTCCAGCAGGTCCACATGTCTCTTGTGTTGGGAGCCCCAGAACTGAACACAGTACTCCAGATGAGGCCTCACCAGAGCAGAGGGGCAGAATCACTGCTCTTGACCTGCTGGCCACACTTCTTTTGGTGCAGCCCAGGATGTGATTTGCCCTCTGGGCTGCAAATGCACACTGCTGACATATGTCCACTGACATCCCTAAGTCCATTGAGAGCAGCCCTACAGAAATCTCATCATCCCTCAGCTGGTATTGATAATAAAGATCTCTCTGGCCCAGGTGCAGGAACTCGCACTTTGCCTTTTTGAACCACATGACATTCTCCTCAGCCCACCTCTCCAGCCTGTCTAGTTCAGTCTGGATAGCATCTTGTTCTTCAGTCTTGTCAACTGCACCACTCAGCTTGGTATGATCTTCACGTTTGCTGATGGAGCAGTTGGTCTCACTGTCTCTATCACTGGAGATATTGAACAGCACTGGGCCCAGTACAGGCTCTTAAGGGACACCACTAGTCACCTCTCTCCATCTGGACATTCATCTGTTTGCCACTGCCCTTTGTATGAGATCATCCAGCCAATTCCTTATCCACCGGACAGTCCACTCATCAAATCAATCTCTTTCCAGTTTAGAAAGAAGTATGTTGTGGGGAGCAATATCAAAGGCAGAAGTCCAGGTAGAGGGCATTCGTTGCTGTTCCTTTGTCCATTGATGTAGTCACTCCATTGTTACTAGGTTAGTGAGGCAGGACTTGCTCTTGTTGATGCCACATTGGCTGTCTCAAATTACCTCGGCTTCCATGTGCCTTATCAGAGTTTCTAGGAGGATCTTTTCCATGATCTTCCTGGCCACAGAGGTGTGCATCAAAAGGTGGATTTATATTCCAGTTTTGATCACTGCACTAGGATTGAGGGGGGGATGGTAAAGGATTTAGAGGAAGTCCATCCTTTCTTGAAAGCACGTTGTAACTCAGGATGTTAATGCAAAGTCTGAAGATATCTCCTGGAGTCCTGCAAAGTGCTAGCAATTCCTCTGCTGTTCTGATTGAAAAGTCATGCTACTGCATGGCTGATTCTGCTCCAGCTGAGCCAAACACTTGGGTGGGTATACTTTAGATAGCATATCACAAAAGTACTTCTCCATGAAAAGAATCACTTGTACTTCTTGGAAAAATTAGGGCAAAGTGATTGTGAAAATAGCTGAGATGATCCATGCTGTGCATGTAAGAATTATTATAAAGAGATTATCTGGTTATGGAAGAATGCTTCATTTGGATTATGTAGCTACGCAGCATTCATAATCCATGCTCTCTGCAGGGGAAAAAAGTTTCCTTTTACTGCAGCAGGAAATGTCAGATACGAACTCTTGTTAGCATTAAGGTTTTGTATTTGCAGCATTGAATTCTTAAAGATTAATCTCTGAGTGTAGTGGCAAAATGTCTTCAGATGGAGACCATCCCAGCCAAAAAGTTTATCCCATAAGCTTAGCCACACATTAAATTTAGGTACACACAACCTCTTCAGTGACTGGAACCATGATTGTTGTTCAGTATGAGATGGAGAAAGTATGCATGTGTGTTACCAAGACACTAGCTCTCTTCTCAGCTCTGATCTGCAAAATGTAGTCTGTGATACAGACTTGAAGAATGCCAAAATTTTCTCTTCCTTGTCCAAATGATTAACCCTTGAAGCAGTGTTTAGTACTGTGTGGCTATATAGCAGTCCTAGCTTGAGGATCTGGTGACTAATGTCCTGGCATCTGTCAGGAAAGGTAAGAGGTGCACTGGCTGCCGTAAGAGGTGTGTGCTTGATAATTGGCTTAATTTTCTTATCTGTTTTATGATGTTGTCACATGACCAAGAAGCTTCACTCTTCCTTAGTAAGCCATGGCAGTTTGACTAGTGGCTCTGATGCTGAATTGATAGTTCTGTAAAAAGCAGACAAGTTCGATGTTAAGACTTCAGACATCTCAACTTCTGTAGCTGTCTATGAGGTTCTTCTGGTGTTACAGATTAACCTGACTGCTCACAGTCCTGGCAGCTCTTTCAAATCTTGATTGGTTTGAGAATCAACACTTAATTTTTGGTTTCTGAGTTGTCTTTTGTGGAAGATTGGTCAGAATTATAGGAAGATTCTGAGAGGTTTTTTTAATAGGTATGTATGTAGGAACTAAAAGCCAAATCCTGATTTATTTTTATTGACTCCTTATTTCCAGGCCAATTGATTTTGGGTTTCTGGAAGATTTTCAACTGGCCAGTGGAGTCTGACTTGCTATATCAATTAATAACCAGGAGAAAGCTACGTGCTTTTACCGCAGTTATCTTCCACTACTATGGTGGTCAGTAAATATTGTGAAGAACCTGCCATAGACTTTGTGTAAGTTTAGAATTCATTAACATCACAGAGAACTACCACCAGTTGTTTGCCATAGTGAGAACATTTTCATGCTGCCACACAGTGTCAGGAGGCATGGTCGAGGCTGGTCTAGTAAATACTGCTCTGGACCTGACTTTCTGAAGTGCGTTCAGCCCTTGGTAAGATTTTAGCCCATTGATATGGGCTGAAGAATTGGCTTTTAATAGTCTGTAGTTGCACTTCGGGCTGTGATCTTAACTGATAAGCATGACAAATCCTTTATTTTTTTTCAAGGTCCTAGTCAGTTCATCTTTTATTTTTGTTAAGCAAAGATTCAGTTGTTCTTCCTTGGTCATTACTAGTACATGGTACTTAGTTCTGTTGATTGGCAGATGATAATAAAAAGCATTTCAATTTAAGTGGTATATCATTGTGGTAGTTTGGGAGTAATCTGCCCCCCACACATATGCTTTTGAAATCACCCAGACTACACTCAGCTGCTGGAATTTAATGATTTAATGGATGAAGCTTTATATTTACAGCTTTGTACAATATCCAAGCAGATATTACAATATATTACAAATATTTACAGTAAAAAGGTAATCTAGAAACACAATATCCCTCCCAGAGATTAGAGCCCCCAAGAAAGATTCCCAACCACCCTACCACCCCCTGCCACCCAATCTTATCCCAGTATCTGTCTTACATGTCACATAAGCAGGGAAGATTGGCCAGAGGAATTAGAAGCAGAATTGATTAGTTGGGTTACGCAGATCCAGCTAGAAAGGCAGGGAGAGGGAGAGAGACCAACAGCCCAGAGCTCAGACCCAAGCAGCTCTATCTTACCTATGTTTGGGTTCTTGTATCAGTCAGCAAATGTTTGAGTGAAGGAGACATCATCAATGTTTTGCTTTCTCAACCTATAATCTAATTTCTCTTATTAAAATATTCCAGTTAGCCTCAAACCAGCACAATCATAACAAATTTAACAGGGATCATTTCCAAGAGAGATTTCTGGTAATTGCAGTAGTCCTCATTCTGCCTTTTCTTTAGGAATTACTAACACAGGTTGTCTAAATAGTACCTTTTGATGAGCATATGCCTGCTCTGCAGAGACAGGGCTGACTCCCTGTGAGGTTGTAGCACTACACAGGCTATATTGCAGTGAATACTGAATACCATCTGCCACTGCCACCAGAATCCTCTCAAACTTCAAAATAGTATTATGCTTGTGGATCCTTTATGTGAAGAGTCTGCCAGTAGTCAATTGCCACTTCTTATTGGTAGGTCAGATTTTTCAGAAGCTTGCTGTTGTCTTTCCCTGAGTTTCCAAGTAAGGTTTGCTGTATGTCAGCATGACCTTCAGTTCCTTCAGTACCTGCCTACAGCCAAAGTCTTTTTAATGAACACCCTCTGAACTTGAGTTCCACCCTGCATCAACTCAGTGAAAGCAGTGCTCTTGTGGTGAGCTTGTATAGTGTTCCAAACCGGAGCTACCTGCTTAGTTTTCAGTGAGGACCTGCAAATATGTGCTTCAGCTAAGTCAACTTTACAGCTGTTAATCGTTTGGAAGAGGAGACTGCTTTGTAGTTACTTTGAGTGTGGATGAGATGTGCAGTCCCCTTCACAGGGCAAGAGGCACCCAGCAGACGTAGGCCAGGTGGTAAAATCTGTTCATGGTTAGCATTCAGATGCACTGTCTCCTAAATGGTGTCAGCAGTTTGTTACAGACTTCTCAAAAGGCTAGAATGGCAAGAATGATTGTGAAGCTTTAGAAAATGCTTACTTCTGTCTTGTGGAAATATTAAAAGGGGGGAGGGGGGGAGGGAAGAGACAGAAAAAAAGAAATGCGAAGTCTTAAGCAGAAGAATTGTTACTGTATTTTAACAGTATATTTAGCACTTCTGCCTGAGTATTCTGTTTCTACCCACTGGTATTTGCAGGGGCCTTGGTAATTCTTCTACACTAGTATGGAGAAAGCTAGTAAATCACTTAGGTTTATTAAAAATCATTTTACTGCTCACTGTAAAGCACTAGGAAATGGTTCTGTAAATCTGGCCTTTCAATTTGCAGAGCACCTGGTAAACTACTTACCATGTCCGGTGAATGTTTCAGCCTAATCAATGTTTCCTGATTGGAATTTCTTCTTTGAAGCTCACCTGAGTTTGTACCAGGAAAGAGCAAGTACTTTATATTTAGGGTAGATGGGTATGCTGAGTGGTGTCAAGAGCATCAAAAAGCTCTAAATGGAAAGTAAGGGTGAGGTCTCTGCACCAATGGTGGAGGGATAGAGAGAATAACACCTTAAGGAGCTGTTGGCCTGTGGTGTGCCTCCAGATCAGTAAATGGCTTGGTGTGGCTCTACTCTGCTGTGGGTCTTGGTCTGTCTTCTGACCTGGCTGAAGTACAGCATAATTTTCAGTCAGTTTCTCAAAGCTGGTGGACTGATGTAGACTCTACCAAATCCTCCAAGGAAAAACAGATTGTACACTTGCAGTGCATAGTCAGTCTTCAGTAACATCACCAGCATGCGTTTAAGCTCTGCATGGATGTGTGAACTTAGCTGCCTCATACCTGATGGGGCATTGCTTCGTGCTTCTGTCACCTATTCCACATCAAGTTAATATGGTCAGTCTTGAGAAAAGACTGCCAGGAAGCAATACAGGACACCAGCCAGCCCTGGTGTGAGGCTGTGCTTCATGCTGCACATGTGATTCTTGTGCCAAAGCTTTGGAAAACAAATCCAGGATGCTGGGTTAAAAGTTGCTGGTGAAGCAGATAGAAGGGATTCTTTCTGATCTCCAGAGGAGCTGATCTTTGAAGCCTGTATCTTTTTCTTGGAAATCACAGAAGGGTTCCTACAAATACAGCAGTGTCTGTGGTACTGGGTCAGGGCTTTACTTCCTGGAACTCATCTTCAGGGTAAGCCTTCACTGTGCTGAATACTTCTTGAATGCAAAGCCCAGGTAATAGGAAGAGGAAAAGCCAGTGTTGTTTAGTGCTTTCTTTAAAAGCCTTTCTCCAGCTTTTGTACAATGTCAGTGATGACTTAATGTGACACATACTATATTTAGTGCAAACAGCTCCCTTCTGGATACCTAATGTTATCTAGAAGATGGGCTAGAGAAATAGCGGCTTTCAGGCCTTGGTATTTAGATTGGATAAATTAAGCTGCATTGCAAGGTCCAATGAGCAAGAATATAGACTGTCTCCTGGTAGCTTTGTTGCAGGCTTGCCATCTGGCTAATTATCCAGTGGATGGGGGGAGGTGTGTGTGGCAATTCCCTTGCTATCTGCAGGCTTCTGACAAGTCTGTGTGAACTGCAGTATCTTGGGGCTTGCAAGGTGAAGTCTTTCTGCAAACTGTTGTTTTGCTCTTTTGCCGTGGCAGGTACATACGTAGCTGTACAAAGAAATCAAGGCATCTTGGGCCCATCCAAGAGCATTTGTGGAACGTAGGCAGTGTGTGTCTGAATTGTTTGTGTCATCTACTGTAACCCCTTTGCCTGCATTGCTATCTGGAAAGTTGTTTGCACCTATATGACCATGTCCCGAGGAGGACCTTTTCCCTGCTTAAGGTAAAAATTGCACTCAAGCTCCATCCACTGCTGTCTGCTGAAGGGAGTAGCTTTTAAAACAAAGCAAAATCTTTCTTGTCCCCTGCTTATTGTTTGAATCCATCCTACCTGTGAACTTGTGTCTACTAACCTATCAAAAAAGGGATTAATTTGGTCAAACAATGGTGGTAGGTTTTAGTTCTGTCCCAAAATGCATAGAAAGCAATTAAGAGAAACCTCCTGATATGCCAATATCAGCAACATTTTTTGGTTAGTAGAAAATATTTTTTTTTCTTTTGCACAGACTTTCAGGAGAGAGCCTTGTGGTCCAGTTGGGGTGATGTGCCCTATTACTGTGAAAATGCTATCTTGCTTATAGAACTCAATAGTGGCTGGCACACTTGGGCTTTTGTGGGCCCCTCTGTCTCTCAGAAGAGCGCAAGGTAAGAAACCAGGTAGTGGTT